>JZLH01S0147806.1:726-18339 GCA_001188425.1 Eucidaris tribuloides | reverse complement strand
CGGTATCATGTGACTACTTACATCACCAATTTAGAGAATTCTGTACTATAAGCTTGTAGCCCCTGAAACTGAAGCACAATCAAAATTTTTTTAAGTTTATGTGTCGTACGGGACACTTATGGGTAGGGCTTGCCGAAATAATGACACTTAAGTCTAAGTAGGAATGAGAATATTTTTGTAAACATAGTCAGCTATCAAGGGGACATCCCAACTACTTGACTCACAGTATCTAAAAGATTGTTCAGTAGTTCTCAGATCTAGTGTAAACACATTTTCATACACATTGTACAACTTGTGAAATTTCAATAAAATATCAAATTTTCACAATTTCACCCCAAAAATAGACTTTTGAGACAATCGTGCACCCAAAACTGAGCTGTTCCAGATGGTTTAGGTATTAACCAAAAATGTTATCACACTAGTTGTCAGCTAGAAGCAATTTTAAATTTTAGCATTTTTTCAAGTTTTAGCACGGAATCGCCCTATACGATTTTGTAGATTAGGTCGTCGGCAACGTGCATGCCAATTTCACGTCGCGATCGCACGGTCGCGCGGTCGACGACCGAGATCTGAAGACGGGGGGGGCTCTGAGACCCCCCCCCCCCCCGGCTATATATAGGGCTAATGATAGATAGATTGGGTTCATGCTGGGAGAGGGGATTTCAATGCACATTTTTCACTTTTTAACAAAATTATGTATCTACGGGGCGATCTTTACCCTGCGCGAGGTTACATTTTTTCGCCTTCGTGTTCTCCCCCCCCCCCCCGTTACATGAAATCTGAACCTTTTGACAATGCCTTGTGGGTGTGGGTGTGGGTGTGTCCCTCACGTCTTCACAGCCTCTGAGTACTAGGTGTATCCCGTCACATCCCGCGCGCCTAAAACCATAAAGACTTCACTCCTGGCGTTCGCTTTAGCGCGGTTAGTCTCGTTCCAGGCGCTAGCGGGGTATCGCGCGTACGGGAGCTATCATAAAGTCCCGAGGTCTTGATCAAAGGCTGATGAAATATCCGCTCCTGCATTCAGTTCACAGTTACTAGTACTTGCAACTCCTTTCACCGAACTGAGATGGCTGTACTAGTAAAAACATCTATTCAAGAAAAGCCTCCTCCTACTGCAGATTACGTAATAACATGCAATCTTACTGGGGGTGTGTCGAGCTGTTTACATACACTTTACGGTAGTGGGCTACTGTGCTTTGTGGAAATATTTGAAGAGTGATGACAAAATTCAGAGGGGTCAAATATACCAAATGAGTTGAAACGTTATACCAACATGTATCCAGGCTAGAAGGCATGGTATTGAATCTGTATGTATACATAAGAAATACAGAGCTTGCAAGTTTTCAAATTAAGGTATACGACCCCGATAGAAATTGAACCCATAGAATGCAACACAACTTCGCCTTCCATAGTGGTCTTAATATAGTAAATGTAATTGTCTTACCAAATGGAAATAATCATGAGATTTGAACTTTCTTGATCCTGAAATCATAGAGCGTGAATTGAGGACTGCTTACAATCGTGCTTTATTCTTTATTATATATTCTATTCTATATTATTTTACTGATACTGATGTTTCCGTTGTTTTGCGTCGTAGGTCTAAAACCGGTGACATCGGTCTCGGCACTGTTCGCTTTTCGATTAAAATCATCGCAATACGAGATGTGACAGAAAAGAAACGAGACTGTGACAGCCACGCCCATAACGCAATGTCAATCGACCCACCGCCCATGGCCATGTCACTGTTTTACCCAACATCTCAACATACTACTATATCACTCTGAGCCCCTTCTTCTGTCTGTGAAGTGACACGCCGCAACTAAGCCCCGTCACGATACTATATGTTGCACAAACATGGAGCGAAGAATCAATCTGAAGTTCCTGGTTCAGTTGAGTGGGGGCCAACCAAAAAGGCAATGTTGCGGGCGAGATCTCCGCCATAAAACTCCTAGAGAAACTCGAGACACCAGTTCAGCCCTTGCCCAACTGACTCAGGAAGTTGATATTTCCCGCTCCATGTTTGTGCAACCATCGTGACGGGGCGTAGTTGGGGCGTGCCACATAACAACCCGAGGAAGGGGCACACAGTGAGATAGGTGAACAATATTATAGCAGTGTGTTGATCAGATGTTGGGCAACACCGGTGACATGGGCGGTGGGACGATTGGACATTGGTGTCATGGGCTCACGGGACGTGGCTCACAGTCTCGTTTCGTTTCTTTTTGTCACACCTCGTAAGCCAGTTCGTAGATGGAACAAATGACCCCCATAAATACCAATTATCTTTGAAGAGTGGATAGCTCTTACAGTGAGGCATCTAAGAGCAACCATTCTGGTTGCATTAATTGCTTTCGTAAAGTTTGTCACATTCCTGAATACGCATCTCATGCATGCATGATTTATTACATAGCTTTCACATTGAACCATCCAGTTTGTCAGATGTCTTCCTGCACAGGCTTTGTACGAATGACCTTTGTTCTGCACATGCGCAAATTTTAATTATGAGCTGGCTTATTACCCAGACTACATTACAAGTGCATTCAATCATCTTCTTGTTTGTTCGAATGTTAGGAACTTCGAGTTATGAAGTGACCTCATGATGATATTCAGAGTAACCAGTTAAACATCGTTAACCTTTAAATGACCTCGTGATATTGACATTTATTTGAAAATTATCATTTAAACATATTAACCTTCTGATAAACGTTAGGAGCATTGACCGCAGCCTCCATACCAAAACGATACCATTTAGAAGATTAAGGGATTAAAGTAATCGGTGATAACACTTGAGATACGCCATCAAACATGTTTACAATCGTTTTATTCGATTGGATTAAGGTCTTATTGTTTACACTTCAAAACAGGTTTATCAATTGATGCCAATTTGAATGAGCCTTTTTAGACAATCACGTTCGGTTCAAAATCATTAGTCAGATAATGACTACAACAACTTTGTGACTCGAAATTTTAAAATAGTTATGTTTTGATTGTATTTTTTTCGCGGGATTTTGTTAAGTATTCAAGTTAGTTGAACAGATAAATATTCCGGGGTTTTAGCGACACAGAAAGCTGGGCGTCACGAGTGTGAGACAATGGGCCATATGCATAAAAACTAGGAATTGCTCGTAAGCTATTGCTTCAAGCATAAGATTAAGCTCGATCAATTCTGAAATCCGTATACAGAACCTTTTACGCCGGAAATAGCAATTTTTATCCTATCAAGGAACTGCCTGAAAACGTACGCTTAAAACAAACGATTTTGCTCGTTCGTACAAGTATTTGCTTGGTTTTTTTTTTCAAGCTCAGTTGATGAGTGGAGACCAGTTGATGAGCGGAGAGTCTCCGCTTGAAAAACAACAACAACACTGGTGCATGTCTGAGTTGAAATGGCCCACACCAGTTCGAATTCTGTTTAGTTCTACCCACTTCCTGCAAGGAAGCTTTGAGCACGGAAGGAAAGTCGTCTTGGGTGGCACTGTGAATTGTGCTGGGTATCACTAGTTTCCTCTCAGCTTTATTCTCAGGACTGCAGTAGGTTAAAGTAGCTTCGTGTTGTGGTGAGATAAAAAAAGTCTCCTAGACTTCAAGTTTTGAGGGTTGACCTGGGCTCTCTCAAAAATGCTGTTGAGAAGGTAGCGGGAGTCACTGGTTGCCTTGGTAACTAGACTATTAGTGTGTTCTCGTCGCCGGTGCGCTGGGCCTGGGGCAATGCTTGACAGCACTGTGAGGTATTTTGTTTGTTAGTCTCAAGGCGTTGTTTAAAGCTGTGTCCAGGCTCTTTTTGTGACAGCTCCTCCCCCAAACTAGTCTGAATTTCAGACCTCTTCTGTGAAGCAGGGGCCGTCCACGGAGCGGACGTGAGACAGTTTGGCTGTTGATTCCAGAATAATGGTCTGGCAGTCAGACTACCTTCAAACAGGAGAAGTATGCTTTGCAGCACTGTTGACTAGTGCCAGAGCACTGGTTCGGCACCCCACGTTGATCCAGTTACACGACGAAGAGGGTTAATCCGACTGGCCACTTTTGCTGACAAGGATTTCAGGTGTTGTCAGCTGACGGTCCAGCTTCACTCCGAGGTAGATTGGCGTTGCAATGTATGTGGGAGGTGTGCCATCAAAATTGATAATGAGCTGACGGTCGGCTTTCTTGTTGTGTAGGTAGAATGCTGTGACAGTAGTTTTTGGCCGTGCTCAGCTTCAGCCTCCTGATCTTGAAGTACGAAGCCAGTTATGTCATGTCTGAAGTGAGGGTGCTCTCCACATTTGCCCAGACTCGGTCAGCATGTACATGTAGAGAGTAGCGCTAGGCCATCTGCATACCCATACTTTCGGAGACCGTCTGAGGGATATCACTGATGTAACTATCAAAGAGCACAGGGGAAACTGAACCTGGCTTGTGGGACCCAATTGCGTAGGCATCGAGGTCTGTTAGTCTGTCTGTCGCTGGTTTTCAGTACGCAGCTTCGATTGGCAAGGATGTTGTTGATAAACTTTGCCATTTGACGATCGGGCACCATACGTTGGAGCTTCAGGACGAGGCCCTTTTGTCACACAGTGTCATAGGCTGCAGTGAGGTCGACTAGGTTAGCGCCAACTTTGTGTCCCCGCTCGAAGCTCTCTTGGATGTCGTAAGTCAGCTAGATGATCTGCTGTACAGTAGTACGGCCACGGCGAAAACCTGCTTGGTTGGTTGATAGTTGTGGTTCGACGACGTGTTCAAGCCTGGCAAAGGAGTAGGTTGTAGGAAACATTTAGAAGAGAGATTGGTCTGTGGCTCTCTGGGTCATCAGCTGGTTTATTTGGTGTATGTAGCACAATGAATGCAGCTTTCCGCCATATCTTTGGGATGGATTGATTGGTGAGGCAGCAGGATTAGAATTCCACAAGCCACTGTCGACATCTTGGCCGACAAGCCACTGTCGACATCTTGGCCGGAGATGTAAGAATTTTGGAACAATGTGTTCCGGTCCCTCAGCCTTGCCACTCTTGAATTGGGCCATTGTTGCAATTAACTCGTTGGCGAGAAGGGGCCAGATAACCATCCATCTACACTTTGAACTTTCCACAAGTTGGTAGTTTCTTGTTTTACAGAACGGGTGTGGTTCTTGTCACCAGTCTTGAAGTTGCCATTCACGACGAGTTGCTGAACAGTGGAATAAGCTGTCACAGGACACGACTGCGGTTTGATTGAGAGTTTTCCAATCAATCCTACTGGAGTGTGTGAAGTCTATTCCCTGACTCTTTCCTCCCAACGCTCCCGGCGCTTCCTATCGAGGCAGCTGGTCGGGTCAGAGGTTTTTGACGATGAATACTCCCAAGGATAAACAAGAAAGAAGTCGCTATATATGGTATCATATTCCTCATCCCAGGTAGGGATGCAACATCGGCGAAAGCCACATGGGATAGCATTCTTGGCTGCTCTAATGAGGACAAACTTAAAGTAGACTTGGTCAATGTTGTGGTGAGCCAGTGTGGGGAGATGAGGGGCGTCAGTGTCTGCTAGGTTTGGGAACTTCTCCCAGTCAGCTTTGCGGAAATTCCACCATTTCCCAGGTTTGGTGAGGACTAATTCAATGGGATATCCTGGAATGACGAGAGATGGCCTGTGTTGTGACTTCGTCTTCGGGAAAGGATTCAGAATCACACGGTGTGGTTGTTGAGGTCCTCTCATTTTGGTGAAAGCAAGGTCTGGATTTGTAGTCGTATTTCACCTGCCTGAGTGGAGGCTATCGGGCTGCTTGGGCAATGGGGTCATACAGCAGTTGAAGACCAGCTAAGGAGTAAGGATGCCCAGTCATTTAGTGCGATGCCATCTGAGTTTGTTGTCCTGTAAGTAATCCCATGTAACGCTACGGCTATTGAAATCGCCAGCATAGATTCAGCGTGGACAAACCCTTTAATTGCCGATGTCACGTTATCACGTTTCGGTTGCTTGCCGATGTCATATCATATTTTTGATAGCTTGCCAATGTCATTTTCACATAGTTTTTCTATATCTATTGTACAGTCACCAAATAACCTCGGCTCTGGGGCGGTTAGGGGCTTGGACTAATAGGCATTGAGATGGGGGCTTATAAAGGGTTAGAGATAGGCAGTGAGTCATCCTGCAGTCGAAACGAAGGAGGCTTCTACCTGCTAGCAACAGTAACATCTTCAATACAGGTTGCTAACCACTCCACAGGGAAGTCTGGAGGCCAGAGCCTTCCATCTAGCGGAGTTACTAACAAACGTGGCAATCCCATGAATATCGTTTGTCGTATATGGGCTGCCAAAGTGAAGCCAGGAGTCTTACGATGAGAGCTATCAGAGACGTGTGTCTCCTGTAGGAGAACTGTTGAGACCTTGTGTGTCTGGAGGAGATGTTCAAGGCTGTTGACCTTCGCTTTCGTGAGACTTTCTACGTTAAGATGCAGCTATGGGATATCATATCCCGTAGGTGATATCTGCCCTAAAGAGGGCTCATATTCCTGGTTGGTCACCGGTTGCGATTGTTGAGTGTCCATTCTGAAGAGTAGTATTGAAGCTGCTGGTGTCTTAGGTTGTTGTTATTCGCCTGTAATCGAGTTCAGAAAACAGTTAACAGGTTCCAGCGCGAGGAGGACAACAACATGGACCCGTCCGTCGCTTGATGGGTGATTTTAAGGAAATGATATGAATAGACTTGAGAAACTAGGCCGCAACGGAAGGCCAAAAAATGCAGAACCTCAATGCGTCTCAGTATCAACAGGGGCGTCGGCACGACTTGAACTCGGTAGATAGATTAACAATTTTGAGGCATTTGACGGTTACAACACATGTATATATAAACATTTGTCAAGTTTGTGCTTCAATTACGAAGTCAAATTTAAGTATTACATGCACAACCAAGGGTTTGGTTCTCATGCCACAGTAAGTCCGCGTGGCCGTGGACACCACCTTAAACAGAACCAATATTCGTTAAGACCTGTAGGCCTTTGCAGCTCCACTAAGCGTCATGTTGACCCTGCGGAGGCCTGACATCAACTGGAACAAATTTCCTTCACTTACAGACCGTGTTATACGTACATGCCAAGTCTTATCAAAATCCGTTGAACATGTTCCAGGAATAAGTTGAAATATAGATTCGCATATTTGCTCACCCAACCCAAAATCTACAAGTTTGAAACACCTCAATAGGATAAATAGGGCATCCATTGGAAAGTGTGTGGTCAACGTTCATTATTTACGCCAAAGGGTATGCAGAAAATGTAGGTTTCATTGTACGAAACGAGGGTCAAAGGTTATACAAATGAAGACCCTCTCCCCTGCATCAGGAGGAGAGGGCTGAAGAACAGTGCCCAAAAAACTTTTCATGTGAAAATGTTTTGAAACAACATGTTTTTCACGATGATTAGTGATGATGTACATTTCATGGTAATATATTATGGAATATGAAACGACGAGAGCCTCCCTCCTCTCCTCTCCCCTCTCCTCCCCTGCCCCTCCCCTCTACACACATCCCTTTGGGAAAACCCTGTACCCTCCACGCAGAGTCATTTATCAGTCATTGTTCTTGTATAGGTTGGAGAGAGTGGAATCGTAAATCAAGATCAGTATTATTTGAGTATGATATACCTTTTCACAGTGTGTGTTTTTAGTTTGTTGATTATATGTGATATTTCAGTTTTAATCCTAATATCTAATAAAATGTGAGCTTTTCAGTGCAAATTATTGATTCATTTCAATCATATACACTGAATTCGGCATGAGTAAAGTTTAAGTAAACAATATTCTGTTAATTGTGTTTTGTATAGTGAAATACTATGCACTTCGAAATCTTGAGACACGAACCGGCTGTTATGTCTTGGCCAGTTTTCTTATCTTATCTCTCTCCTGCTCACCGAGTTTGATTTCATAAATTAGTGTACGTAGAAGTAGTACTCTAGTAGTATAGTAATTTGTATCTTTGTGTGAAATAACACCTGTCTTATTTGTTTAATTTTCATGCGATAACGTTTCTACCGTTATTACGCTGCTACTGTCCTGCAGTTTGCATGCTGTTCCATTGCAGTATTTGTGATATTATTTAAATTTACGGCGTCGTATCAGCGAAAGGTTTGACCTGAAATGACCCAGAAGTAGATGAACTCATTATGTGTAAGTGGATTCTAGTTGTAACTGCCCGGACCAGTTACTTTTATGAAAATACAAAACGTGACTATCGGGTAGGAGTACGATAATACTACGATTAAGGTCATTTTGTATCGAACGTGATCTCCAGAAGCGATCAGTGTCGTGCAATGTAGTGGCATCGTTGAGGTGAAAGTGTGAGTTTTTAAAGTTTCCTTCAGAATCTGGTCACCATGGGAAGAAGGCTTACAGTCAATAGTGCCAGTGAGGCGGGACTGGACACACTTGGTCTTGGTGATGGGTTAGATGACGGCAGGGTCGGATTGAAACGCGAAATAGGACTCACGGCTGGCGTGACCATCAACGTGGGCAACATCATCGGTTCCGGGATCTTTCTGACTCCAAAGGGTGTCTTCATGAACATCGGTTCGGTCGGAATGGCGCTGATCGTATGGACGCTCAGTGGCCTTTTCTCGATGACCGGTGCTCTTTGTTTTGCGGAGTTAGGTCTGTCCGTCCCTTCGTCCGGTGGTCACTACGCCTACATCAAGGCAGCATTCGGTGATATCCCATCGTTCCTCTACATCTGGATTTCCATGGTGATCATGCTTCCGGCTCAACAGGCCGTCATCTGCATGGTGTTTGCCCAGTACATCTTGGAGACATTTCTTCCAGCTGATAATCCATGCTATATGAAGTATGTCAGGCCACCGACTATCATCATGTGTGTCCTCTGTGTGGGTAAGATATTGATGTGTTGATGGGGAACGCGAGTTTGCACCACTGGCTTTGACTTGCACGAGTAGGCCTATGGGGAACGCGAGTTTGCACCACTGGCTTTGACTTGCACGAGTAGGCCTAGACATTTTTATACTGCCAGTGGTGACTGAAACGTTGTATTGCATAACGGCTGACCAATGAGGATCCTCGCGAAACGTAGGCGGAGGAGAGGCGTATAACGTTATACGCTTCTCCTCCGCCTACGTCTCGCGAGGATCCTCATCAACTCCGACAAAGACGAAGCCCCTTTGCGTACACGTTGACGTTCTTCCATCAAAATATTCAAACGACTCTCAGTCCGATACGCAATTACTCATCCCATTCCAAACAGGTTACCCGCAACCTTATTTTGATACATGCAGAACTGAATATTGATCCGGATATTCTATCGAATCACCGTTTGATTTCGTCAGAACGTTATTCTCGTTTCTTTCTAGTAACTGTCAAGTTTGCCACGTCTCGTATCTTGTATGATAAGTTTTCGGCAATGTGATATCATCAGTGTCATCAGGCATCCATGATATATGACGTCATTTACGAACAAAAAAATTTTTTGGGGGGGAGGGGGGTCAATATCATGAATGAACAGCAGTCACATGACGAAATTTGACACACATAAAGTTCAGGTCAAGGATCAGCGTTTGAATCACGCCATGTCCGCGCGTGCGTCAAAAATGACAAATGCTCCTCGTCCTAATACCCCCCATTTTCACTTTGCACACTATTCAGGACATTTGGAGTATTTTTGTGCGCACGCACCCCTTTCTCGAACAATAATCGACATTTTTCGATGATTTTGGATGGCTGAGGGAATTACCCATCATTTCGAACCTTTTCCGGATTATCTTGAACGAAAACAAAACGTACACGCCCAAAAATGTAGAAAGACATGCGTGAGCGCGCGCGTATTCTAAACTGGACCTTTAAAAATCATGTGTAACTCTCCAGAATGACCCCTACATCTTATTGCTTATTTTGATAACCTATGACGTGTAATTTCATGAGTCACCATCAATTTGTTGTGACGTCATTAATGAAAATCGAATGTAGTCAACATCTTGCGACGGGAGTTGACTAAAGGAACCAAATTTGGTACGCAGTCATATCAGGTCAAGCGTGATGAACACTCGTGCAGGGCAAGGGTCTGAATGTACTATAGACTAGACATTTGAGTATGGCGATACTGAAATCAAATTCAAAATCTGATGGTCACTATATTCCAGTTGCTAAGCGGTTTCTCCTGCTGTTGTTAAGCAAATTAATTGGATTATGTAACAGGATGCCACAGACGTTGCGTAGGACCAAGTCAATTCCAGAAAAAGATCGAATTTCAAATAGTCGGTGCATAAAAATGATGCCATTTTTGTCTCGCCCATCGGAGACGAAGGCGAGACTAAGGGATCCAAATGGCGTCCGTCCGTCTTCCGTCACAAAATGTTTAAGTTTACCTGCAAGAGTCTCTTTATAACAGATAACTTGGCAACTGCTGGTCCGAATGGCAACCTTGGGTGGTAGATGTACTAAGGGTACCATCATGTTGTGGTACTGTCGAAGGTCACATGGTAAGGTCAAAGGTCATTTGAGGTCACATTGTTAACGAGTACCTGCAAGACTCTTTTTCATAATGTTAAAGTTTACCTGCAAGACTCTCTTATAACACATAACTTGGCAACTGTTGGTCCAATGGCAACCAAACTTGAATGATGGATGCTTCAGGGGTACCGTCATGTTGTAGTGCTATCAGGGGTCACATGGTGAGGTCAAAGGTCATTTGTGGTTTAACGTTAAAGTTTACCTGCAAGACTCTCTTATGATAAGTAACTTTGCAACCGTCGCTCCCTGTTTAACTAAACTTGTGTTGTAGATGCACTTGGGGGACCTTCACGGTTTGGTGGCGTCTGAGGTCATGTGGTAAGGTGAAATAGTTCAAACGTTAAAATTTACCTGCACGACTCTATTATAACACATAATTTGGCAACTGTTGCTCCAATGGCGACCAAACTTGGGTGATAGATTCACTAGGAGTACCATCATGTTTTGGTACTGTCCACTGGGAGATCAGTGGTACTGTCTGAGGTCACATGGTGGGGTTAAAGGTCATTTGAGGTCATATGTTAAAGTTTACCTGCAAGAATCTAAGTTACATAACTTGGCAACTGTTGGTCCAATGGCAAACAAACTTGGGTTGTAGATGCACTTGGGGGACCTTCATGGTTTGTTGCCGTCGGAGGTCACATGGTACGGTTAAAGGTCAATTGAGGTCATATGCTAAAGCTTACCAACAAGACCGTTATAAGACAATTAACTTAGCAACTGTTGATTCCGTGGCAACCAAACTTGGGTGATAGATGCACTGGGGATACATTCATGTTATTGTGCCATCAGAGGTCACATGGTGCGGTCAAAGGTAATCTTGGGTCAAACATTAAAGTTTACCGGGAAGACTTTCTTGTGACGTCAAACGTGAGTAGATTAGGGTCTTATAGGGATGTACTTGGGAAAAGCTTTGTGTTATTGAGTCACGGGTGGGCGAGCCGCGAGACACATTCTTGCTATTGCCTTGTTTAAAGTCTTGTGTACACACATGTTGTGTTGAGTGGGAATTTTATCGTAGCGAAAAAATCAGGAAAATCGATGCATAAATGCCAGAGCTATGCACATGAATGACTGACCTCCAGAATGCTTCGGCTTCATCACAAGTACATCCGTAAATGGACTTTTTTTTCCGATATATCTGGTTAATCGTACAAGTTAGACGCGAATGTTTCATATAGAAATTTCAGCTCATTATTTTGCAAATGCGCGTATCTTAAGTCGTTTTAGCATTTAGTCCTATTTCTTGATATCAAGAATTGCCATTTGTTAACAAAACAAAATTATTTCTTGATATCAAGAATTTACTTTTTGGTATAAAGAAATGAGTTTTTGACATGAAAATATTGAATTCTTGATATCAAGAAATTGTTTTCTATTGTTAACCAATGATCCTCTTTGTAAAAAATTGATGTTCAGATATTAATCGACTTTGGCAGAATCATACGTGTGGGAAGGAAATGAAACATTTTTTTTTTTCAAATTGTTCATGTGGTCCCATTGGTACAGGTCTAGTAGATACTACCCTCCAAGAGCTGTGTGGGCAACTGATGACATATTCTCTACTGTAATTACAGAGGATGCGTGACCTCAGGTGAGCGTCGTGTCCACCGGTGCTCTTGATAGGTGTTTTTCCGCCACAAAATACCTCAAACGGCTTTAAGTTCCTCAGTCATAATTCTTCTTTCGTACCGATATATGGACCTGAAAATGGAAGTGGATACATGGCCACGGATATGAATGTCTAAACAAACGGGTCCATAGTCTATAAACACGAGATGCTACACATGGTACGTTGCACGTGCGCATGCAACGGGATGGTGTATTGTGTACATAATGTACATGTAGGCCTATGTATGTTGTCATGACCCCGTCCTAATATTCATTTTCCCACTCATATTTAACTTGAGTGTGAGTCTAAATTTAACTACAATTCGTCATAAAGACAACTTTAATCTTCTGTAGTTCAGTCATTACGGTTTTTCATTGCAGGTTGTGGTATCTTGAGGGATACACACGAGCAAAATAGCTGTTTAGTTTACTTGAACCTAGAATCTAACCCACGATAAAGCATAGATTATGTTGATAAACCTGTCACATTAATGTCTTTATTATATGTCCAAAGAACGCGAGTTGTCAATCATAAAAAATGTGCCATAGCTAATTGGTGACACCAAAGTAGGGTAATTAGGAGTCACGTTAATGAAGATAAAACAGACCCTTTAAAGGTCCCCTGCAAAGTTGTAATTGAACACAAACGTACACATTAATTTTGATTTATAATTTATACATACACAAATATCACGTACAATTTGGATCAACATGATCAAAGAGGGCAGGACACCAGTTCGATTCTGTCTCGATCATGAACGTTTAACGATAAATTCTGAGTGCACAGGTCATTAACAGACGAAATATCACATAAAGGAAATGCAAAAAAGACATCACACAATAAATTAATTTCTCTCAGTGTGGTTACCACAATCTTTCTTCGTTTTCAATTTACATGTCAAATAATGTTAGTCATGTACATTGTCTCATCTCATTGTAAATCGGCGAAAACTATACCAGAAAGACTTATTTAAATGTAAGAAATATTACTGGATATTGTTAGCGTGTATATAACAAGTTTACGGAAAACATTTCCGTTTAGAAGTGATGAAGCAATAACTACCCACTCAACGATATCAAGCCTGTGTTCCTAATTCCAGATCCAAACATATGGATTCAAAGTTCAAGTTTTGTTAAACAAGAAGTAGTGTGATTTTATGCAAATTAAAACCTTAAATAAAGATACAAATCGCAATGCACTTTTGTCTGAGAAAGGTTGTTGATAAACAAATCATTTTTTAAAGGCAAACGCCTGTGCAGTGCTCATGAATAAATTAATACATCAATATTGATTGAAAGGAAAAGTTGGAAAAACTACTGTCATCTAAATTGAAATGTATAGCTTCATAGTATACAATTCAAAATCGTGTAATGTACAAAAAGAACTTTCTATTTTTGGGTCACACATGTTTGTTTAAAAAAAAATGGACTGATATTTAAATTTGACATGAATGAGTTTAATCTATAGTGTCGCTCAACTTCTGTTACCATAAGTCCCCAGAATGTATTGGCAGAGGCGTGGACGCCTTCTGGAAATAAACATTTTTTGTCAGTATATCACATCAATTGTTGATCGTAATCGTGTATAACCAATTGTTTTACACTAACTGAGATGTAGTTTATTAGGACAGTGTTTTGTTTTGATAAATGATGAAAAAAAAATTCTGCCGTTTAATTTTTATGCGTCAAGAACCAGTGATCACATTTCAATGAAGCTGGGGTTGTATTATAATACATAGATGAACTGATAAGATTTTGGAGTAGAATTTAGAAAGGTCGAAGGTTACAAGGCGTAATTAATTTATGATTTTGGCTCGTTACCACGATAACTCAAGAATAAGGACCTTTAAAATGGCAGTGGGGCCACGGTTTATTTGTTCATCACACTTCATAAGTAGGGCAATGGTTATGATTTTACTGATACCATTGTTACCTCCAGTCAAAAACGATGCACGTGCGGCGTTATCATTACGCTATAGTCAGCGAATATACACCGTTTTCGAAACGGGATGTCAGCGAAATTTGGAAAAATAGTCACAATTTCTAGATATAATTAAATTAAGCTGTTTTATCATCGGCGAAATTCGGCAAAAATGGCCATAATTTCTAGATACAATTGAAATGTTTTGTTATCGACAACTATTAATGATTTGGTCATTGATTTACACGTATAAATGGTCTAATAAAAGTGAATGAACTAGGGGTAAGTAGTCACACACTTTAAAAATCCCCAGCGCAAAGGCATGGAAGGCATACTTTTAAGCAATGGTAAATTAATAATAAACTTTGAGTATTGTATATTAAAGGCAACATTCAGTTTTTTGTCAATGTTTAGAAGTAAAATCCCCCTTCCCTATACACCTAAATGTATAATCTATCAAAGTTAAAATTAAAAAAGCATAAAAAACCATATGATTTGAACGTTGAAACACACTAACTAGAGTGTATAGGCTGGAACTTGGAAGGATTTGTCTTGAATTTGTGTACTTCAGGAAGAACAAGAATGGAATTAATCTCAGTCCCTGATAAAATTGATCCAATAGAAAGCCACCCAACAAATCTCACTGTCACAACAGTTCTGATAATATACGTTTACAACAAAAAGGAAATGTATCGAATATGAAATGTTCACAGAAGAAGCTTTGAACAGGGTTTTGTTCATGGAGCATTGGGGACTACGTCCGTCTACTTGCCCTTTCTCGTTATGCCCTTATTATCACTCGTTTTGAAACGCTTTCATATTTTAGAAATAAATTTAAAGAAATGAGAGAGAAATGTTGGTCCATTTTGATTGTAGGAAACAAAGCTCGTTGGTTTAAAAATCACAATAGGCTTGTTATGATTGTAAACAATTTCGCTTGGCTTGATGTTGCTTAGTACTTCATGGAAGATTGATGAAAAAATTGTCTAGTTTTATTAGTAAGAGTGGGCTTTCAGTCAGAATTTACTAGTGTTATGGATTAATTTACAATACCTTTGGTAGTTCTGGCAAATACACACACTCCTCGGGTAAAAATGATATAATTCTCGCAATACCCTAGTTTGGTTCTCAGACCCTACTCGCTGCCGCCTGGCAGCAAGTTCTAAAAGTGACTAGTCTTATTACTAGACATACTAGTTTGATTGCGCAAGGAGAAAAAAAATGAATACGGCCTGTAAAACAGGCTAGCAATACCCTAACATCAGAATACTGCGCCGCTCTATGTACTGCGCCGCTAACAGTGGCTAAGGCGCAGTATATCGTGGTGTTAGCAATACCCCAACAGTCAACAGTAGTTCCTGCCATACCTTTGATAGTCAACTGAACGTGTTCTGTACAAACGTAGATCAAGTTACATGTTTAGCGTCTTTTAGGATCAAGGTCCCATAACTCTGCGATGTTTGTCAAGACCATTGTTCTTCTGCTCGTAAATTATTGTAATCACCGTGCCAGAAACCTTCCTGACTGGAAGACTATCGACTATAGCAGGCAGCAACCTGGGACACATATTTCACGACCTGTAGTTTTTTCCACGACCTGAATGATCCGATTATTTTCATATCTGAAGAGAATGACGATGGGAAAAATAAGTCTGTGATAAAGATGTTGGAAATGATTCTGTTTGAAATTACTTCATCACAGACTTATTTTTCCCATCGTCATTCTCTTCAGATATGAAAATAATCGGATCATTCGGGTCGTGGAAAAATGCCCGTGTTTTGAAAATTGGAAGGTTACATGTTTTCCACTACCTGGCAGTTATTGTTGTATCCTAATATTTCTCAGCTAGAAGGATTAGAAGTAGCACTCATCAGCCCATTCAGGTCGTGGAAATTCAACCCCATGTTTTGAAAACTTAAAGATTACGTGTCCTTGCACACGGATGTCATTGCCGAATTCTATCAAATTATCTTTACAAATAAATTGTAAAGATATTGACAACAGTCCTCAATGTATCTTATTTGTTTTGTACAGTTTTGATAATAATCATTGCAGTGCTATGTAGAATAACCCAATATTTTTCAGCAAAAAGATCTTATGTAGTGCTCAGTTCTTGATTCAAGTGCACTATTCAAGGTTTCTACTGTGAACACGTCATCGTGAGACGTTGCCTATCGCTGAAATTTCTGACAAGGCAAATTTATTATGTAGTTGGAAACTATAAAGATTCAATCATTTCTATCATGAAATATTTGAAATAATTGCTTTCATTATGTGTGTGTGTGTTTTCGCTGATCAATCAAATGAATTCAAAACGAATCCTTCCAGCCTGAATATACGGTCTTCTAGTCAGTGATGAATGCGGTGTGTGCTTCAACTTATTAAGTTCTTTAAAGGGCAGCAGTATGAGTATTGTCGGGAGAAGTAAAAAATAATCAGTAAAGAATCAAATGTGATGAAACATCTACCAACGAATACACTGAATGGAGTTTATATTCAGGCAGGGGAGATTTGTCTTGAATTTCTTTTTACTTGAGGTAAAACGATCTGTCATTTATCAGTATTTATTCTGTATAAGTCAGTATAATTTGTAAATCTTTGTAATTATTTTTACTTGAATATCTGGACCCCTCGGCAGAACGGCCATACCATGTACATGTAGGCATGGCTGAGTAGGGCCATCCAGCCGTTTAGTGTCATCAATTTTATTGTGTATTATCATGATTATTGGGTTTTTTTTATACGGAAATAAATAAATACAAAAAAATACGAAGTACTGAATTAAAGTATGATCCGGATAGAAATTGAACCAACAGAGAGCTACACAACCAATTTGACTACCACTCCATTTCTTATAATAACTGTATACAACAAAGATGAAATGATTGACCTTAATATTTTCACAACAAAAACCTTACATGGTATACTTGATTCTGGTATACTTCCGATCACGTCATTCCCCTTTAAGGCAGTTTTGGAAGGCTCTCGATTCTGATATTTAAAGGCTGTGTTTAGTGTTGGTAAAATGATAAAAATGAAATTTTCTTTATTGTGTTTTAGACAAACCTATTAATGCCCCGATAATCACACGTTCTGAAGCGCTTCCATTTTTGAGAAATTGGCAACCACCCCCCCCCAAACTTTTTGCCATAGAAATTTTCATTACGATGTATGTCATCTGGTGATTATGTGCTCCCTGATAATTTGAAGGAAAAAATCACATCATCATGCCATGATAAACAATTTTCAGTAGGTTTTTGATGTTGTTTTCTGATGTCTGGACAACACCCTACTTTTTGTGAAAGATTTATGAAAAAATATCTAATCTTTCAAAACTATACTTGGGCTTTAAGTTCCAACGAATGACACGTGATATTGTTATTTCTCGAAGATGTGGACTTTGACTCGTTCACTCCCATAAAAATAGCACGTTGACGCAGCGTGCACTTTACATCGGATGGTGTCTTCCGAAAGCCATTGTTCAGCCGTCATTAATATACATTTGTATACAATGGCTTATTTATTTCATGAAATTCTAGACTATTATTAGGAGTCTAAACCGCTCCCTCGCCTCACGTATACAGAAGTTTATTAATTAATCGCGTTGATATAAATGGC
>JZLH01S0147780.1:3551-27777 GCA_001188425.1 Eucidaris tribuloides | reverse complement strand
CGCGTACGTACAATACCATCGACATCGAACGTAGGCATAATCTCCACCCCCACTGCCTGGACTGTTTTGTATTTACTTACCGCGCACGGGTTAACACGATTACGTACAATATCGACATCGTACGTAGGCATAATCTCCACCCACTGGGGCTGCGCCTATAGCGCCTTCAGCGGGGATAGCGGTTCAGTGAAGTAGTGTATTTTTTGCCGGTGCGCGACGGAGGGGGAAAAACGATGACAAAAGACCAGTATCTGGTCTATCATCGTCGTCATCATCATTATCATCGTCATCATCACCACAGCAATACCACACGGTATCACACAGCAGTACCACACAGCAATACCACACATTACAGGAGTACCACACAGCATTACCACACAGCAGTACCACACAGTACCACACAGCAGTACCACACAAGAATACCACACAGCAGTACCACACAAGAATACCACACCAAAATACCACACAGCAGTACCACACAGCAGTACCACACAAGAATACCACGCAGCAGTACCACACAGCAGTACCACACAAGAATACCACGCAGCAGTACCACACCAAAATACCACACAAAAATACCACACAGCAGTACCACACATGCACAGTAGTGCCACACAATAATACCACACAAGAATACCACACAGCAATACCACACAGCATTACCACACAGCATTACCACACAGCAATACCACACAGTAATACCACAGAGCAGTACCACACAGCACTACTACAGGAAAATACCACAGGACATTCCTGTGTTCTTTTATACATATACCACAGGACTACCACACATCAGTACCACACAGGAATACCACACATCGGTATCACACATATACCACACAGGAATTCCATACAGCACTACCACACAGGAGTACCACATAACAAAAGCACAATGTGTGGTAATCCTGTGTGGTATTTGCTGTGTGGTACTGATCAGTGGTTTTGCCGTGTGGTACTCCTGTGTGGTATTGCTGTGCGGTACTGTTGTGTGGTACTGATGTGTGGTTGTCCTGTGGTATATGTCCAAATAAACCACATGTATATCCTGTGGTATTTTCTTGTGGTACTTTCTGTGGTAGTCCTGTGGTATGTGTCAAAAAACCCACAGGAATATCCTATGGTATTTTTCTCGGTGGTATTTCCTGTAGGTAGTCGTTGTGTATATGCTCACAAAAACACACAGATGCCTGTGATGTGGTGATATTTTCTGTAGTTTTCTGTGTAGTCCTGTGGTTAATGTCCAAAAAAACCACAGGAATATCTGTGGTATATTTCTGTGTACTTTCTGTGGCTAGTCCTTGTTGGTAGTCTGTTGGTATATGTCCCAAACACAGGAATATCCTGCTGGATATTTTCCTGTGGTAACTTTTTCTGGTGGTCAGGTCCTGTGGTACTATGTCCAAAAAAAAATACCAGAATATCCACTGTGTATTTTCCTGTTAGGTACGTTTTGTGGTGGATCTCTGTGGTATATTCGTCCAAAAAAAGTACACACATGAATATCCTGCTGGTATTTTATCTTGTGGCGCCTACTTTCTGTCGGTAGTCTGTGGTGGTATATGTCCAAAAAAACATCAGGAATATCCTGTGGGTATTTTCCGATGTAGATATTTTCTGTGGAGCTTGTTCTGTCTGTATTATGTCAAAAAAACCAACATGAATATCCTGTGGTATTTTCCTGTTGTACTTTCTGTGGTAGTCCTGTGGTATATGTTCCCAAAACCACAGGAATATCCTGTGGTATTTTCCTGTGGTACTTTCTGTGGTAGTTCTTTGGTATAAGTCAAAAAACCCACAGGAATATCCTGCGGTATTTTCCTGTTGTACTTTCTGTGGTAGTCCTGTGGTATATGTCCAAAAAACCATATCCTGTGGTATTTTCCTGTGGTACTTCCTATGGTCATCCTGTGTTAGTCCTGTGGTATAAAAAATACCACAGTCGGAATATCCGTGTGATAGTTTTCTGTATCAGGTACTTTTCCTGCGTGTGGTAGTCCTGTGGTATATGTCCCCCAAAACCACAGGAATATCCTGTGGTATTTTCCTGTGGTACTTTCTGTGGTAGTCATGTGGTATATGTCCAAAGAACCACAGGAATATTCTGTGGTATTTTCCTGTAGTACTCTCTGTGGTAGTCCTGTGGTAGTCCTGTGGTGTTAGTCCAAAAAAACACAGGAATATCCTGTGGTATTTTCCTGTGGTAGTTTCTGTGGAATTTCCTGTGGTACTGCTGTGGTATTCCCTATGGTATCTCTGTACCACATGGGTACCACAGGCTAAACTTATGCAGTACCACAAGAATCTGTGGTATTTTCTGTGGTATTAAACAGTACCATAGAAATACCACGGGAGTACCACAGGACATTTTTTGTAAGGGCACTTTTATCGCTTGAAGAGTACGTAAAAATAGAGCCATGTTATCACGGAAAAGATGGAGAGGGCCCATGTTTTGCCACCCCGAGGGCACTAAGGTGAGAGCATAAATACCTCTTTTAGGCACATAATGTGCCTCTTCGTTGAACAAAGTATTCTCTTTACTCTACGACGTGCCCCGTCGGGGGCCAAAAAACAATAAATAAACGACAAAATAAAAGAAAATCACATTCAGTGACCAGTGCGTATATTTAAAAAAAAAAAAGGTTTCACTTCACTCAGTATGGGTACAAACCAAAAGAAGGCACATTCAACTTAACCAAGCCCTTATGCTAGTTTCAGTCAACCTTTCATTACTAGCTTTTGGATGTTCGGTCGAATGAATGGGTAATTTAACGATCCCACATGTATTTCCTATCTTTATTCCACAGTTTACGGTGGGACTTTACATATCGTTATTAGTTTTAAGTAAATTCTGAATTAATATGTGGCTCAACTATTCCTCCGCTTCGCAGGTTCTCACTGGATATGGGAGATAGTTTTTCTGCTTCAAAACGGTTTGAACCCGTCCAAAGTCGATCGATCACAGCTGCTCTATGCCCTGGACTTTGCATTTTCAGCTACAGAAGAGGGCTGTCATGAAGTGATTCCCGGCCCCACGGAAATAGAAACCTGGGATTCACCTCGACTAATAAGAACTAGCGTCTTGGAGGAATTTTGCCCGCCAGAAATCTTGAATAAAAATGCTAAAGTAAGTCTAGATATTTTTGAGTTGCAGCCACATCCACATTCTTTCAATGTATCCCTCATCAACTCACTTCACATGGCCAAAGCATCTGAGTTGGTATTTCCATTCTTTCAGTGTACCCTTCATCAACCCATTTTACATGGTCAACCACCTCAGATGGTATGACCCTCCTTTCAGTGTACCCCTCATCAACTCATTGCACATGGCCAAACTACCTGAGTTAGTTTCTCCATCCTTTCAGTGTACCCCTTATTAACTCACTTCACACGGCCAAACCACCTCAGCTGGTCCTTTCTGTGTATCTTCATCAATCCACTTCACATGGCCAAACCACCTCAGTTGGTATCTCCATCCTTTCAGTGTATCCCTATCAACCCACTTCATACGGACAAACCACCTCAGTTGGTATCTCCATCCTTTCACTGTACCCCTTATCAACGCACTTCACATGGCCAACCACCTTAGTTGGTATCTCCATCCTTTCAGTGTGCCCCTCATTAACCCACTTCACATGGCCAACCACCTCGATCAGTTGATATCTCCATCTTTCAGTGTACCCCTCATCAACCCACTGCACCTGGCCAAACCACCTCAGTTGGTATCTTCATCCTTTCAGTGTACCCCTCATCAATCAACTTCACATGGCCAAACCACCTCAGTTGGTATCTCCATCCTTTCAGTGTACCCCTCATCAACCCACTTCACATGGCCAAACCACCTCTCTCGAGCTTGCCTGCATTTCACCTCTAAATGGAATCATCTCCAATGTGATTCGAATTAGCATAATTAGCATAAATAGCTAATTATATATGTTACAGGTAATTGGGCAACCCTGATCGACAGGTGCTATAAAATGAATGTGTGGTGGTTTATGCCTTTTTCTGGTGGTACTGAGACAATTCAGCGTTGTTGCCATGTTCGTGGCTATAAACATTTGTCATAATTTGCATAGTTAATAACCTTTACACATATCTGGAATGGGTAAAGCTACAGTTTTCACCCACAGCTTCTACGCATACTTATCAAATTCATTTGGGGGGGTTAAAGGTTAATAGCATGATTGGAGATAGTCTTCAACTTGAGGTCAAACCTATTCTAGAACCAAGTACACTATGCAAAGACTCTGCTGTGAAAAGTTTGTGGTCAAATGTTAACTCAGTTTAAAAGAACTGTCATCAGTATCCGTTGTGACAGGCACATTTGTTTTGTAGCTTTCTATTGGAGCAATTTCTATCGGGGCACGAGAGTAAATACTGATAGGTTCATGCTTAAAGACAAATCCTTCCAGTGAAGATTTACACTCCAGGTAGTGTATACATCGGTATAATCCAAACACATTTGCTTCTTGAGGCATTTTCAAGTGTTCCCAATCATGTCATTAGCCTTTAATTCGTGTCCTAGATGGGAGGTAAAGGTGTTGTAATTTGTCAAGAGATTGCCACTTCACAACCGTGATATTTTTTTTTCACTCTTTACATGCTGAATTTATTCTGAGGGGATAACTATAACAATTGTTCTTTTCAGATTTTCTTTGTATTTTGCTTTCCTTTTTGCTGTATTGAAAATAGTATTTTTTCTATAGATGTTAAAGACGCTATATAACACTGTGGAAGACCCGTTTAAAAAAATGTCGAACTTTGCTATCTGACATATCTGATAGTGTTTGAATGTTCAAATAAACACCCTAGAATACAAACGTTTGGACAATTATGCTGTCACTAGTACAGTATGTGCAGATACAAATTGAAACATTAATTATTCTCAGCCGATAGGAAATTCTGCAACACAGCAGTCTATGGGGAAAGCTGGAGTGGTCTCTCAATGATTTCCACATTTTTAAAACACTTCATGATCGTTTTGAACTGCAATTTTTTCAGAGTTTAATTTTTAGACGGTATCAGAGACATTGGTAGCATGGGGAATCATGTAGCTCAGATCTTTTAAAATGGAAACATTGTTATATAATGCCTTTAAGCAAATTAGCCATTTTTAGTGTCTCCTGTACAAAGGTGACGAAGAAATTTTAATTATTACGATTGTTCAAATTGATTGTACATATGTGAACAGATGGCACGTTAGTGCTGAAAAGGGTTATATAAAATCAGTTTTGACCAATATTTTTTTTAGTTTGATCGGATGCATTTCTACCAATACATTTTACCTACCCAGTTGTTGTTGTTGTTGTTGTTGTTGTGTTTTTATAGATTATCCTTCTCTTTCGGAATCCAAAGGATGTCGTGGTATCCATGTTCAAGTTCTCTGAGTCGGCTCTACCTGCCAAAATAGGTGGATGGAATGGATTCCTATCCATATTCCTCTCTGATGACAGTAAGTCTCACCTACGGTTTACACTCTTAAAAATCCCGGGTCAGACTGACTCGGAAAATTGACCCTTGAATTATTTTTCATCATGTGACATACTTTTGACCAATAAGAATTCAAGAAACTTACAATGAGGGATATAATTTCTCATATTTCTTATATGAACAGTATACTAGTTCAGGGCATTTCCGAGCTATTTGCGACATGAATCTTAAAAAATGAAATTTACATAGGTCCTATTCTTTAATATTTTATGAAATTTAAAATGTCTCATGTCTGAATTTTCTGCATAAGTTCACTCTTAAAAATTCCGGGTCAGTCTGACTCGGAAAAAGGATCCGTTGGGGGCACACCCGGAAAAGGGTCAGGTTAAACCACATTCCGGGTCAAGTTTGACCAAAATCCAAGTCAGGTTGACTCATATTTTGTTCAACCTTGACCCGGAATTTGGTTAAAATTGACCCTTTTCCGGGTGTGCCCCCAACGGATTCTTTTCAAGTCAGTCTGACCCGGGATTTTTAAGAGTGTTGGTGGAAAATCATTAAATAATGTGTTTTTTCCCCAAAAAATGAGCATTTTGCGTCGCGGACATGACAAACATATTTTTAAAATTTTACATTAATGAAAACATATTTACACCCATTCTATCTGTATTGTAGTGTAGACATAATGAGCATTCCATCTGAATTCAGGAAATGGTTACCATGGAAACCCATCTGGAAATGCTTTTTTTTCTGATTGGCCGTCATAAAAGGCAATTGTCCTGTCCGCGACGTTTTGTATCAACAAGTTTTAATTACTCTGCAGTTTGGCACTTTCATAAAGTAAGACTTATTTTTCTCTGGATTAAGATGGGGGCATTTGATATATACTATAAATTAAGAATCGTAAAGAAACTCTCTTAAAGTACGAGACCAATGAAAATCTGTCGTCGCGGACATTTTTTGTCGCGGACAGGACAATTTGTTTTAATCACACAAATTCTTTTTTTTTATTTGTTGTGTCTGTATGTGTGTGTATGTGTGTTAAGTACGTTTGTGTGTTATTTGTGTGATTATGGATGTGTTTGTGGTATGTATTTAGAGGAAAATTAAAGGAAGCTGTATGCACCTGTGGGTATACATAGCACATGTACAATATTTGCATTCATGAGGTTCTTACTAAGTCTTTTGAAATTTCTGATCCTACATGTGATTGAGGTTATGAAACATTTAATTTACATGTTTATGTGTTAAACGTATACAATATAGCATTGCGAGAAAATGTCCTGTCCGCGACGCTGTAATTAATCAAGTAATCATTTAACGGTGGCAACTATTTATTAACCACACTGATACATGTAAAGCTAATTAAGATCATATTTCATCAAGTCCTGTAAACTCACAGACTTTGGACTTGTACAACTTCATTTCAAAACCCATCTCGCAGCTCGTCCCGTCCGCGACGCTGCACTTTCGACCAATCAGAGAGATATATGCTGCTCATTTTTTTTCTCCTGATATTTATTTCCCACAGGCACAGCCCACGGGTCTTTCACATGTACAAATATTAGTTTAATTCCTTCAGCAGTCTTATTCTTACAAGAAAAAGAAATGTCTAAATGTCCTGCATGTCCGCGATATTCCAAACAGCTCGGAAATGCCCTGCAAGCATTGGTCTTTCTATCAAAAATACATCTCTAAAGCCTTTCCTACGCTTCGTTAGAAAAAAAATCATGGTTCCAAAAACGATAGCAATGGTTAAAAGAATGACTTCTCTCCAGTCACATGGGATTGCCTCTTCATTCTTTTGCAAATGAAAAAAAAAAGTTATAGTGTCCCTATAACGTAAACAATGAAGGACACGTGATGCCAATTCAGCCAATCACAAACTGTGTTATAAATACACTATTTACTCTGTGTCTGTTTGTGTGTGTGTGTGTGTGTGTGTGTGTGTGTGTGTGTGTGTGTGTGTGTGTGTGTGTGTGTGTGGGATGTGTGCTTCGTCAGCCACCTAACGCATCCACACCAACCCTACCACCCCCACCACCACCCACAACCCCACACTCAACCACACCACAACCTCACCCCGCGGAGCGATCGCTGATTTGACAGAAAAAATAAAATCTCATGCGTGATATCATACTGCTAACTTTCAACAAAGTTTGTATGTCATTTTGATGGCAATACCCCCACATGGCCCCATCCGCCCTCCCAGTACACTCTTGGTCACACCGACAACCTTCACCTTTTCCTGCAACATTAGATCTAGTGGGCTTCGAAAATAAATCGTTGATGTAAACTAGAAATTTGGTGTGTCCATAGGACACGGATGCCCCCGCTTAACGCATCAGTAAGCATTTCTTATTGGTAATCATGTGGAGAGCGACTGCATGAGCTGTGACCTTTACGTTGACCTGCAGACTCCAAATTCGCACTCGACCTGTATTTAAGTATGATCTACCTACACACCGAAAATTTTAAATCCGTCAACATATTTTCAAGTTATGTTGCGGAAAGCATTCGCATAATATAATGACTGTGACCTTTGACTTTGACCTGCGGACTCCGAATTCGAACTTGACCTGTATTTTAGTAGATCTACCTAACACACCAAATTTTAAAATCCGTCAAATATTTTTCAGATTATTGTGGCGGAAAACCAATTCGCCATATATAATTGAGCTGTGACCTTTTGACCTTTGACCTGCGGACTTGCCGAATTCGAACTTGACCTGTATTTTAGTATATGATCTACTACAACACCAAATTTTTTTAAAATCCGTTCAATTATTTTTAAGTTATTGTGCGGAAACAATTCGCATATATAATGAGCTGTGACCTTTGACCTTTGACTCGGTGCGCAGACTCGAATTCGCACTCGACCTGTATTTTAGTATGATTCTACAACTACACACCAAAATTTTTAAAATCCGTCAAATATTTTCAAAGTTATTGTGCGGAACCAATTTCGCATAATATAATGAGCTGTGACCTTTGACCTTTGACTGCGGACTCCGAATTCGCAACTTGACCTGTATTTTAGTATGATCTACTACACACCAAAAATTTTACAATCCGTCAAATATTTTTCAAGTTATTGTGCGGAAACCAATTCGCATATATAATGAGCTGTGACTTTACCTTTGACCTGCGGACTCCGATTCGCAACTTGACCTGTATTTTAGATATGATCTACCTACCACCAATCCATCAAATATTTTTCAAGTTATCGTGCGGAAACCAATTAGGGGGACGGACGGAAGGACGGACGGACGGACGGACAGGGGCAACGCTTAATGCCCCCTCGAGACTTCGTCGGCGGGGGCATAAAAACAGGCAGTTAAATGTGAACATACAGAAGATATAAACATACCAATTTCGGTCAATGTTTTTCAGTCTTCCTGTCTTTCAGCATCACACCATTTGGGGTTTCCCTTCGTTTGGCAATATGTCGGTCGGTTCAAATGAGCCTGGCGCGCCGGAAGCAGTTTTGGATTGGGGGGGGGGGCAAATAGACCTAAGGGGCACTCGATTTTTGTGTGTAGGGGCTCATCCAACCACAGACCATACGTACACGCACGCGCACATACACGCGCATATACACACACACACACACAAACGCGAGCGCGCGCACACACACACACACACACGCGCGCGCGGGCGTATTTCTCCCCAAATCGAAAATGCGTGACGTTTTAACGAAAACGACTTGAGCCAAACAGTTTGGCAGGGCCGTTTCTACACTGATTAATTACCTTCTGTTCGAAGACAATAAGACAATAGTGATCGGTCGAGCCATGCATGCGTGAGCGCACATTACAGCCTCCCGGTTGTTTAGCGGTTCCTCCCTCCCCCACCCCCCCCCCCGGTTGTTAAGCAAACTTTACTGGATTACGTAACAGGACGCCGCGGACATTTCATAGGATCAAGTCAACTCCAGAAACAGGTCGAATTTCAAACAGTCCGTGCATAAAAATAATGCGCCCTTGTCAAGGTATCATGTATTTGTATTTTGTAGTCCTTTTATTTTGTCTGTTACAAATAATTGTAATGCGCATTTGAATATAAAGAATTTGCGCAATATAAACGTATGCATGTATTATCATTATTATTCTGACAGTGGGTTTTGGAACATGGTTTCGCCATGTGAAGGGGTGGTGGCAACATCGAGATAAACCAAATGTGCTCATTTGCATGTACGAAGACCTACAGAAGGTGAGTTACCTCCGGCAATGACTTTTTTTTTGGGGGGGGGTGGGGGTGGTATTAATGCGACACTTGTCTGTATGTTTGTTGACAGTCTCAGAAGTACATTTTTACATTTAGCCACCTGAAATTTTTACACATGTTTTAAAAGGAGAATGCTATCCAAGTTCAATTTTCAAGGTCATAGGCATCAAGGTCAATCCCATGTGTTGGGACGGGTAGTCCACACAGTTGGTAATTGCCTGAGGGGATAAGTCATCCCTATTGTTGTTAAAGAAGAGGAGGGACAAGTCGTCCCATCTATTGGATCGTCCCATCTGTTGGACAAGTCGTCCCATCTATTGGATCGTCCCATCCGTTGGACAAGTCGTCCCATCCGTTGGACAAGTCGTCCCATCTGTTGGACAAGTCGTCCCATCTATTGGATCGTCCCATCCGTTGGACAAGTCGTCCCATCCGTTGGACAAGTCGTCCCATCCGTTGGACAAGTCGTCCCATCTGTTGGACAAGTCGCCCCATCTATTGGATCGTCCCATATGTTGGACAAGTCGTCCCATCTATTGGATCGTCCCATCCGTTGGACAAGTCGTCCCATCTATTGGATCGTCCATCCGTTGGACAAGTCGTCCCATCTGTTGGACAAGTCGTCCCATCTATTGGATTGTCCCATCCGTTGGACAAGTCATCCCATCCGTTGGACAAGTCGTCCCATCTGTTGGACAAGTCGTCCCATCCGTTGGACAAGTTGTCCCATCTGTTGGACAAGTCGTCCAATCTGTTGGACAAGTTGTCCCATCTGTTGGACATATCGACCCTACAGTGATTAAAGGGTCAGATTGTCCCATTTGTTGTTTGGTAAAAGGGATGCGTGTCCGTGCGGTATTTGGTATTCTCTACCTGTTCTCATTACATGTTTTGTTCTGTCTTTAGTGTAGTTGTATTCCAGTCGTCTGTGTTGTTATCTTACTTATAAGGTTGAAATGCAATTGACGTGTCATCTGAAAGTTTTCCCGTATGGTGATAGGTAGCCGCCTTAGCTTAACACAATAACGAATGACTGAACTTGAATAGTTCATGCAACTCTTAACAATCTCTTCAAGTGTAATTTGTATCCAAAAAGTTGATATTATTTAAACTTAAAACATTGCTATGCAAAGCCCTCATTATGTGAAAAGGAGCACAGTTTGCTAAGATGAATAGTTAAATTCGTACCCATTGTTTTCAGGACCTAATTTTCCAAAATCTGTAGAATCATGGACTAACTATAGGTCCATGATAGATGTCATTGTACCATCTGTCTAGAATACTTGTTATTGAATTCATCACATATCTCAAAATAACTATTTTGAAATTTAAAAAAAAAATCTAATATGTCGGATTATTTGATTTGCATTCGAATCTTTTTTGTCTCGCCCACCGGAGTTGAAGGCGAGACTAAGGGATCCAAATGGCGTCCGTCCGCCCGTCCGTCTGTCCGGCGTCCGTCACAAATGTTAAAGTTTACCTGCAAGAGTCTCTTATGACACATAACTTGGCAACTGTAGGTCTAATGGCAACCAAACTCGGGTGATAGATGCATTGGGGGTATCATCATATTGTGGTGCTGTCGGAGGTCACATGGTGAGGTAAAAGGTCATTTGAGGTCAAATGATACAGTTTACCTGCACGATTCTCTTATAATAAATAACTTTGCAACCGTTGCTCCCTTTTTAACTAAACTTGGGTTGTTGATGCACTTGGGGGACCTCCATGGTTTGGTGCCGTCGGAGGTCACATGGTAAGTTTAAAGGTCATTTTAGTCCAAACATTAAGGTTTACCTGCAAGACTCCCTTAATGTTACATAACTTGGCAATTGTTTGTCCATTGACAACCAAACGTGGGTGATAGATGCACAAGGGGCACCATAATGTTGTTGTGCTGTTGGAGGTCACATGCATGGTGAGGTCAAACGTCAACTGTAGACAAACGTTAAAGTTTACCTGCAAGACATTCTTTTGACATCGTGATAAACATGGGTTAGGGATGTACTTGGGGAAACCGTTGTATTTATTGTTTAGTCACGGGTGGGCGTGACACAATCTTGCTTGCTACTGCCTTGTTGTTGTTTTTTCAAGGACCTGAGAAGCAACATCAAGCTTATTGCTGAATTCATCGAGTGCCCTGTGTCGGAAGGTGATCTCGACAAAATGGTGGGCCTAAGCACGTTTGAAGGAATGCGAGCGAGATTTCAAAAACTCGAAGACGATAAAGGATTGATTGGCAAGACGTACACTAGACTGTTCGCACAGATGCCATTCCTCAGAAAGGGTTAGTAGCTGAAAGAAACCATAGTTTATAGAATATCAACAATTCGATTTGATTTGATTTGATTTGATTTGATTTGATTTGATTTGATTTGATTGATCCACATCTCAAACATAACATAAATATGATAATACAATCGATAAACCAAATACAAGATATAACCTCGTAATCAAGAGATAAGACAATTTAACAAACGTGAAATGTGAGAGACCTATTAAAAAGCGAAGCTTGCATTGTATAGGTACCTAGATGATAATATTCAAGTCTTATTTAAACAAACGACATACATTAAGGACGTTGAAAGGGAAGAAGCGGGACGTAGAAAAAAGAGAGATGAAAGAATTTAAGTAAGAAAACAAAAACAAGAAAATAGAATAACGAGAATACATTATATCATACCGAGATAGCCACCTGAATACGCAAGGTCCACCCTGATGACAAGTTGGTTTTAATAAAATCAAAACAATGAGAAAAACATAGCGGAGTTATGAAATTTCAAAATTTTAATTTTGTGACGTCACATACGAGCAGTTCCCCATATGAAATATTTTGCCCCTTTTTATTGGTTCATGACAAGTGAATTTTTTTTCATAGAAGCATGTATGAAATAATGTTTCTAATTATATGATATGTACAGGTAATATTTTAAATTTTCTGAGAAAATGGCACTTTATTGAATTTACATTACTTCACAATGGGGGAGCGGCGCGCATGTGACGTCACAAATTTAAAACTTAAAAAAATTCATAACTCTCTTATTCTTTAATGGATTTTCGCCAAACCTTCATTAATGGGGCTCTCTCATTTTATTCCTTTTTATTAAAATCAACTTTACATCAGGGTAAACTTACCCTTTAATGGGGAAGGAGACATTGAGATGTATATCAGGCAGTATAGAATATGTAGGGGTGGGGGCACTGTCATTCCAAGGTTGACCCGGGAGGTTGACACAGTGATCATACATAGACCTTAACCCTAAAAGGACTTATGACTAGCGGGTGGACCTCAAAGGAATGGGGGGGGGGGGCATGATGGTCCCTCCCTCGACGTTTCGCGCAATTATTTTGAAACGCACGATGACAATACCGCGCACTTCTATGACTTTTTTCTGAAGTCTTGCGCAACTTTTGAGACCAAACTTGAGACAAACGGGTACAGCATCGCAACGCCCCATGACTTTTCGTGAGACAGTGTCATGCCAAAAAAAATTGCCGAAAATGGCCCATTTATGTGATTATTCAATGAAATTTGTCTGATATCTTGAAATTCATAAAAAGGTCATTATTTTCTATTAGAATTCACCTTCATAATCGATTTTCATCTGATTTTGGTTTTTAAATGGTCTGCATAGATTTCATGGAAAAAGAACAATGAAAAACAAAAGTTACAAAAACAAGGAAATACATAAGAAATTCGAAAAACAAAGAAATACATAAGGAAAAAATTGACTTTTGCAATTTTAAATGATGAAAACTTATTAAGGAGGGTGCAAAGATCACTTCTGCAAAAATTACATTTCAAGTGAAATTGAGTGACTGTTTTATATGCAAATCATGTTTTTATGCATAAATTTGCATAATTAATTCATATTACTAGTAATTAGAGATTGATTTTTTCCCAAAAATTACTATACAGACTTAGAGTTTATGTTGAAAGGAACCTGCATGCCAAATTTCAGCGCGGTCGCGCGCTCCACGATCGAGATCAGAAGGGGGCGTCATACCCCCCCCCCCATTCCTCAACATCTCCGAAATAGCCCAGTCCTTTTAGGGTTAAAGAAAAAGAAATCTCCAATGTAACCAAAATGTATCGAGGCCGTTTTGGAACGAGGGTCTCCATTAATTTGTCGGCATTTATCAAAATAGCTACTCCAGAATTCACACTAATTGAAATGTTTTTTTTTTTTAATCAGGACTGGCGTAAATATTGTAGGCCTACATTTAATATCTTTATTACAATCTGAGAACTTATATTATCCATTAAATTCGGCGTTTTTCTCCCACCCAGGCAAAGTTGGAGATTGGAAGAATCATTTCACAGTCGCACAAAATGAATTATTCGATCGAGTCTACAAGGAACAGATGGAAGGCTGTGATATCCGACTGGACTTTGAGATCTAATTCACTCAAACAGATGTGAACTCCTAAGAGATCTAATTCCACTCAGACACTCATGAACTCTTAATAGATCTAATTCCACCCAAACATTCATGAACTCCTATAGGAGATCTAATTCCACCCAAACAGCCATGAACACCTAAGAGATATAATTCCTCCAAAATAGCCATGACCTTTTAAGAGATCTAATTCCACCCAAACAGTCATGAACTCGTAAGAGATCAAATTCCACCCAAACAGTCATGAACTCTTAAAAGATTAATTCCACCCTCACCCCCAAAAACCGTATAAACTCCGAAGAGATCTAATTCCACCCAAACAACCATGGCATGAACACTTAAGAGCTATAATTCCCTTCCCAAAAGCCATGAAATCCATAGAGATCTAATTCCACCCAAACAGCCATGAACTCCGAAGATATCTTATTCCACTCAAATAGTCATGAAGTCTTAAGAGATCTAATTACACCCAAACAGCAATGAACACCTAAGAGATATAATTCCCGGATATAATTCCTCCAAAATAGCCATGAACTCCTAAGAGATCTAATTCCATCCAAACAGCCATGAACTTCTAAGAGATCTAATTCCACCCAAACAGCCATGAATTTCTAAGATATTTTACTCCACTCAAACAGCCATAAACTCCTAAGAGATCTAATTCCACCCAAACAGTCATAAACTCCTGAAAGATTTAATTCCACTCAAACACGACAAACATCCATGGACTCATCGGAGATCTAATTTCACCCATGTGGTCATAAAATTGTAATAGATCTAATTCCACCCAAACTGTCATGAACGCCTTTAACTACGTTGATTAATGTTCAACTTTGAAGTTAGTGAGTTTTTTAATCTAACGAGGATCAACATTTCAATTAAGTTTGTTTACGAAATCTTTAAATGTATGTATAGAAATTTCAAGATGTGATGTGAATCTTGTGTTAAATTGAATGAGCTATTGGAAATAGCTCCTGCTGCTGTATGGGAATTTTATGTGGCTGAGTATTTTTTTAAATAAATTATCAATCAATTTCACAAGCGACCGTTTTGGAAGTGTATGCAAATTTTATGCATAACTTTCTTGACAAAGGTTGCTTTTGACAACCTGATAGCTTGTCGAACATAACAACAACTAATGTATGCAATTTCATTTTTGTTATTGAAAATGTATTCCTAGAAAGGTATGAAATCTCTTCACTAAACTGCAGAAGAAAAAAAAATCGAAAAATTCGAAAGATCCACCACACCCTAATGTCAAGGAAATAGCCCACTGAAAGTGTAACATAAGTCTGAAGTAGAATGCTATTATATACGCATTTTTGTTGTTGTTGAAGTGAATAGTTAGGGAGATGTTGTTAAATAATCTGACGAGTGCACTATTGGCCTTGAGCATTTTTTTATTATTCAGGTTTTGACTGTATAGTAGCTATATGTGATGAATTATTTTGGTGTGTAAACATATCATGTAAAATAGGTTATTATATTACAACTCTTTTCATTACAAGTGTGAACGAGGCGTAAAGAGGGCATTTTTCAAATGTGGGTCAACCGAATTTACTTCAGAGGAATAACAAGGTAAATTAATGTTATAGCAGTATACCATACACATTGTGCGTATGTGACAACTGCAGCAACTGACAAACATAAAGCCAGGTATAATCATGAAATAACTATGATTTAGGCACTAATGCAATTTTTCTTGCTCAAACTTATGGATTGGTATGTCTAAACAAAGTGGCAAGCAAGAACATTTTGTTGTTAACGATATTTTAAGCCCCACCCCTTTTGGTAAGGTGGAACTTTACTGAGTTGTGCTTTCAGGGTAAACCTGTCATGTGTGGTATTATTTCAAACCCTTGTTACCAGGAATGTAAATAGCAGTATCATAGAATGACAAAGTAAATTCAATTTTCTCACCGTTCACTTGAGTATGAGTATGAAATTGTATATCACGACTACTGAAAAACATACTTGTTGAAATTTAAAAAAATATAACCTCTTTTAATAAAGAAATAATCAGGACTGGAAAGGAGCACTAATCGCACATATTCCCCACATGGGTCACCTTTTTAATGATCAAATTTGTGAGGTCAAATAAGATTAACATGGTACACCAAACCTATTTCACACATGTAGTTTGTAATATAAACATACTGAATGGAATCAAAGTAAAGATATTTTTTGTATCAGCCAGAGTCTTGAAAGGGTAAAAAGAAGATATAGGGTGCATCAAAATTAATGTCACTTTGTTCATGAAGTCGAGTAAGGTTAACCAGAGAATTGCCTCAAAGAAAGGATGTAACATTAGCTTGATTTTGGTGTGTGTTTTTCTTCGTCCTATTTTATTTAAAGTGATAGGCTAACATTGTGGAGCTTCAATTTAAAAAATTGTCAAACTTTGATATCTGAGCTACATAGTAGTGTTCAAATGGACAAATAAACACCCTAGAATACAAAAGTTTGGAAAGTTACACTGCCAATGGCAAGTTATACATGAATAAACAATAAAACTCGGGGCGAGTTTTATTAACCTAGGTGTACACACAGTAAGTCCACGGGAGGAAATGGGCAAGTGATCTGGTCAACTTACGATTTTCATTTTTTTAAAGCACTAAATAATCATTTTGAAATACAATTTTTTCAGGGCTTCATTTTTAGACCTCATTCGACACTGGTAGCATGGGGAATCATGTGGCTCAGATTTTTTAACTGTGGTAAATGTTAGCCAATACCTTTAAGCTTTCGTTTGGCATGTCAATATTTTGTATTTTTAAAAATACAAAATATTGACAGCCAAACGAAAGCTTAAAGGTATTGCTTACATTTACCACAGTTAAAAAATCTGAGCACATGATTCCCCATGGCTACCAGTGTTCGAATGGAGTTCTAAAAAGAAGACCTGAAAAAAATGTATTTTCAAACATGATTATTTAGATGTTTAAAAAATGAAAAATCGCTAAAGTTGACCAGATTCACTTGCCCATTTCCTCCCTAGACTTACTGTGTGTACACCTAGCTATAATAAACTCGCCGAGTTTTAATGTTTATTCATCTATAACTTGCCATTGGCGTGTAGAACTTCCGAACTTATTGTATTCTTAGTGGAGTTTATTTGTCATTTGACACTATATTGTAGCTCAGATTATCAAAGTTTGACATTTTTGAATAAGCTCCACAATGTTAGCCCATCACTTTAAAATAAAAATAGGACGAAGAAAAAACACAACACCAAATATCAAAGTAATGTTACATCCTTTCTTGAGGTCAAATCTCTAGTAACCTTACTCGTACTTCAGAACAAGAGCTGACTATTAATTTTGATGCAGCGCATTATTTCTTTTTACCCTTACAAGGACTCTGGCTGATACAAAAAATATCTTTACTTTGATTCATCAAGAGTTAATTTTTATCTTACAAAACTACATGTGTGAAATAGGTTTGGTCAGTTAATTCTTATTTTGACCTCCAAATTATCATTATAAAGGGACCCATTGTGGGGGAATATGTGCGATTAGTGCTCCTTTCACTGTCTGTGATTATGTTCTTTATTAAAAGAGGCTCTATATTTTTTTTAAATTTCAACAAGTATGTTTTCAGTAGTCTCGTGATCATACAATTTCATACTCATACTCAAGTGAACGGTGAGAAAATTGAATTTACTTTGTCATTCTATGATTACTGGCTATTACATTCTTAGGTAACAAGGGTTTCAAATAATACCACACATGACAGGTTTTTACCCTGAAAGCACAACTTCAGCTAAAGTTCCACCATTACCAAAAGGTGGGGCTTACAAATATTTAACAACAAAATGTTCTTTGCTTGCCACTTTTGTTAGGACATACCAATCATAAGTTTGACATAGAAAAATTGCATTGCTCTGAGTCCTAATCATAGTTATTTCATGATCTATACCTGCGTACTGTCTTGTCGAGTTGCTGACAGTTGTTCACATACGCACCAATGTGTATGGTATACGCCTTACTAACATTAATTTACCTTGTTATTCCTCGAAGATAAATTCGGTGGACACACACATTTGAAAAATGCCCATCTTTACGCCTCTTCACACTTGTAATGAAAAGAGTTCGAATATAATAACCTATTTTACATTGATATGTTTACACACCAAAATATTCATTACATATAGCTACTATACAGTCAAACCTGAATATATAAAAAAATGCTCAAGGCAATAGCGCACACTCGTCAGATTATTTAACAAACATCTCCTAACTATTCACGTTCAACAACAACAAAAATGGTAATATAACTAGCCATATCTACTTCAGACTTATGTTACACTTTCAGTGCGGCTATTATCCTTGATCTTAGCGGCTGTGAGTGGATCTTTCGAATATTTTTCGGATTTTTTTTCTTCTGTTCTGCAGTTTAGTGAAGAGATTTATACCTTTCTAGAATCATTTTCAATAACAAAAATGAAATTGCATACAATTAAGTTGTTGCTTATGTTCGACAAGCTATCAGTGTGTCAAAAGCAACCTTTGTGCAAGTAAAAGCTTAATGCCATAAATTTGCATACACTTCCAAACGTCGCTAGTGTGAATTGATTGATAATGTTATTTAAAAAAAGAATACTCAGCCCATAAAGATTCCCATACAGCAGCAGAGCTATTTGCAATAGCTCATTCAATTTAACAAAGATCACATCACATCTTGAAATTTCATACATAATTTAAAAGATTTTCCGTAAAACAAACTTAATTGAAATGTTGATCCTCGTTAGCATAAAAAACTCACTAAACTTCAAAGTTGAACATTATCAACGTAGTTAACAGGCGTTCATGACATTTGGGATGGAATTAGATCTATTACCAAATTTATGACCACATGGTGAAATTACGAATCGCTCGATGAGTCTATGGCGTGTTTTCGTGTTTTGAGTGGAATTAAATCTTTCAGGAGTTTAGACTGTTCGGGTGGAATTAGATCTCTAGGAAGTTTATGGCTGTTTGAGTGGAGTAAAAATATCTTAAAATTCATGGCTGTTTGGCGTAGAATTAGATCTCTTAGAAGTTCATGGCTGTTTGTGTTGAATTAGATCTTTAGAGATCAATGGCTATTTTGAGGAATTTATATCCGCGGGAATTATATCTCTTAGGTGTTCAATGCGTTTGGGGTTATTAGGATCTGTTAAGACTTCTATGACTATTGAGTGAAATAAGATATCTCGGCAGTCATGGCTGTTTGGGGAATTAGATCTCTGATGGATTTCATGGGCTTTTGGAGAGGAATTATAGCTCTTAAGTTTCGATGCCATGGGTTGTTTGGGTAGGAATCTAGATCTCTTCGGAGTTTAACGTTTTTGGGGTGAGTGGAATTAATCTATTTAAATGTTCATGAACGATTTCGGTGGAATTTTATGCTCTTACGAGTTTCATGGACTGTTTGGTGGAATTAATCTCTTAAAAAGCGTCCATGGTATTTTGGAAGGAATTATAAGCCTTAGGTGTTCATGCTGTTTGGGTGGATTAATCTCCTATTAGGAGTTCAATGTAATGCTTGGGTGAATAGTCTATTAAGAGTTCATGACGTGTCTTGAGTTGGAATCTAAGATCTCTGTAGTGAGTACATCTTTTGAGTGAATTAGATCTCGAAATGTCCAGTGGACTTATCACAGCCTTCCATCTGTTCCTTGTAGATCGATCGTAATAATTCATTGTTGCTGCGACTGTGAAATGATTCTTCCAATCCTCCAACTTTGCCTAGGTGGAGAAAAACGCCGAATTAATGAGACTAATATAAGTTGCTCAGATTGTAAATAAAGATAGAAATGAGCCCTTAGAAGTGATTACCCAAGTCCTGACATAAAAAAAAAAAACATTTCAATTAGTTGAATTCTGGAGTAGCTATTTTGATAGAGTGCGAGTCGAGAGATTGAGATTGGAACTCGTTTCCAAAACGCGTCCTGCGCAACATTTTGGTTACATTGCGAGATCTTTTTCTTTAACCCTAATAAGACTGGGCTATTTCGTGAGATGTGAGGAATGGGGGGGGGGGGAGACGCCCCTTCTATCTCGATCGTGGATCGCGCGCGACCGCTTTTGCTATTATATTCAGTCATGTTCCTTTCACATAAACCAGTCTGTAGTAATTTTTGGGAAAAATCAATCTCTATATTACTATAATATGAATTAAGTTATGCAAATTTATGCCATAAAAACAATGATGAATAAAACAGTCACTCAATTTCACTTGAATGTAATTTTTCTCAAAGTGATCTTTGCACTCTCGCTTAATAAGTTGTTCATCATTTTAAATTGCAAAAGTCATTTTCTTATGTATTTCTTGTTTCAATTCTATGATTTCCTTGTTTTGTGAACTTTAGTTTTTCATTGTTCTTTGGTTTCCATGAATTAGTTCGTGTTATGCATGGACCAGTTTAATAAACCAAAAATCAGATGAAAATCAGTTATGAAGGTGAATCTAATAGAAAATAATGCCTGTTGATGAATTCAGATATCAGACAAAATTTCAGAATATTTCACCATAAATGGGCCATTTCGGCAATTTTCTTTGGCAGACACCTGTCTCACGAAAATCATGGGTTGTGCGTCCGATGCTGTACGTTGTCTCAGTTGGTCCAAAGTGCGCCAAATTCAGAAAAAGGCATAGAGATGCGCGGGTATTGTCACTCGTGCGTTTCAAAATAAGTCGCGCGCGAAACGTCGAGGAGGGACCAATCATGCCCCCCCCCCCATTTTTTTTTTTTCCCCTTCTGAGTCCACCGCTGAGTCATAAGCTCCTTTTAGGTAGGGTCTAGTGTATATCCACTGTGTTCAACCTCCCGGTCAACCTTTTGGAATTGACAGTCCCCCACCCCTTACATATTCTTATACTGCCGGATATAACATCTCGATGTCTCCTTCCCATTAAAGAGGTAATTTACCCTGATGTAAAGTTGATTTAATAAAAAGAATAAAATGAGAGAGCCCCCATTAATGAAGGTTTGGCAAAATCCATTAAGAATAAGAGAGTTGATGAATTTTCTTTAAGTTTTAAATTTTGTGACGTCACATGCGCGCCGCTACCCCATTGTGAAGTATGTAAATTCCAATAAAGTCCATTTTTCTCAGAAAATTTAAAATATTACGGTACATATCATATAATTAGAAACCATTATTTCATCATTGCTTCTATGAAAAAAATTCATTGTCATGAACATAAAAAGGGCAAAATATTTCATATGCGGGAACTGCTCTAGGTGACGTCACAATAATAAAATTTTGAAATTCATAATCCGCTATGTTTTTCTCATGTTTTGATTTTATTAAACAACTTGTCATCAGGGTGGACTTGCGTATTCAGGTGCTATCTCTGTATAATATAATGTATTCTCGTTATTCTATTTTCTTTTTGTTTTCTTCTTAATTCTTTCATCTCTCTTTTTTCTGAGTCCGTCTTCTTCCTTTCAAAGAACTCCTTTATGGTTATTCGTTTGTTTAAATTAAGACTTTGATTATTATCATCTAGGTACCTATACAAGTGCAAGCTTCGCTTTTAATAGTCTCTACATTTCACGTTTGTTAAATTGCTTATCTCTTGATTACGAGGGTTATATCTGTATTGGTTTATCGATTGTATTATCATATTTAGTTATGTTGAGATGTGGATCAATCAAATCAAATCAAGATCAAATCAATCAAATCAAATCAAATCAAATTCGAATTGTTGATATTCTATAATATGTTTCTTTACTTACTACCCTTTCTGAGGAATGCATCTGTAGCACAGCTCTATGTACGTCTTGCAATCAATCCTTTATCGTCTTCAGTTTTTTGAAACTCGCTCGCATCCTTCAAACGTGCTTAGGCCCACCATTTTGTCGAGAAGCTACTTCCGAACAGGGCACTCGATATTCAGCAATAGCTTGATGTATGCTTCTCATCCTGGAAAAACAACAACAAACAGTAGGCAAGCAAGATGGTCACGCCCACCCGTGAATCAAACAATAAATACATACGGTTTCCCCAAGTACATCGCCTAACCCATGTTTTATACGATTTCAATAAGAATGTCTTGCAGATAGGTAAACTTTACGTTGCGTAACAGTTGACGTTACTCACCATGATCGTGATCTCCAACAGCCCAACAACATTATGGCTGCCCCTGTGATCTAATCACCCAGTTTGGTGATCAATGGACAAAACAATTGCCAGCTTATGTAAACAATCTAAGGATCGTTGCAGGTAAACTAATGGTTGACTAAAAACCTATTGAAAATTACCATGTGAGCCTATCCGCGCACCAAACCACTGAGTCCCAAGTGCCATCAACAACCCAAGTTAGTTAAAAAGGAGAGCAACCGTATTGCAATTATTTCTTAATAAGCAAATCGGCAGGTAAACTGTATCATATGACCTCAAATGCCGTTGTACCGTCACCATGTGAACCTCACGACAGCACCACAATATGTATACCCCAATGCATCTATCCCGAGATCTGTTGTTGCGATAACCTACAGTTGCCCAAGTATATGTCAATAGAGACTCTGCAGTAACTTTAACATTTGTAGCGGACGCGGCAGAACGGACGGTCGGACGGACCCATTTGATCTTAGTCATCTAGCTTCAAACTCTGGGGCGAAGACAAAAAAAGATTACAATCAAATCAAAATAATCCGGACATAATTCTAAATTTTTTTTTTAATTTTCAAATAGTTCGTATTTTGAGATAGATGAATGAATTCAATAGAAAGTATTCTAGACAGATGATACAAATGACATCATATCATGGACCTATAAGTTATCCATCGATTCTACGAAAATTTTGGAAATAGTACCCTAGAAAACAAATGGCTACGAATTTAACTAATTCATCTAAGCAAAAACTGTATGCCTCTTTCACCATAATGAGTATGCATAGCATGTTTTATTTAAATAAATATCAACTTTTTGACAATTACAGCGTTGAAAGAGATCTAAGAGTTATGCTATGAAACGTATTCAATAAGTCAGTACATTCGATTGTGTTAGCTAAGGCGGCTACCTATCACCATACGGAGTACAAAACTTTCAATGACACGTCAATGCATTTCAACCTTATAAGTAATGATAACAACACAGCGACTGGAATACAACTACACTCAAAGACAGAACAAAACATGTAATGGAACAGGAGAGAATACCCAAATACCCACGGACACGCATCCCTTTTACCAAACGAACAAATGGACATCTGACCTTTAATCACATGTAGGTCGATATGTGCCAACAGATGCGGACAACTGTCCACAGATTGACGACTGTCCAACAGATGGCTACAACTTGTCCACGGATGACACTTGTCCAACAGATGGGAGACTTTGGTCCAAACGGAGGAGACTTGTCCACGGATGAGACAAATCCAATAGATGGACGACTTGTCCAACAGATCGGACACTTGTCCAACGGATGGACGATCCGAACAGATGGGACGACTGCAACGGATGGACGATCCAATAGATGGACGACTGCCAAAACATATGGGACATCCAATAGATGGGCGACTGCCAAAAGACTGGACACGTCTCAACGGATGGCAGACACTTGTCAACGCGGTCAGTTGGATCACGACTTGTCCAACGATGGACGACCTTGCCAAGGATGGGACGATCCAATAGATGGGCACCGACTTGTCCAACAGATGGAGCGACTTGTCCAACGAGGGACGGGAACTTGTCAACGGACTGGCGACGATCCAATAATGCTGACGAACTTGTCCAACCAGATGGACATCCAATAGATGGACGAGCTTGTCCTCCTCTCATTTAAACAACAATAGGAGACTTATTCCCTCAGGCAATTACCAACTGTGTGGTATGACCCGTGTCCAACACATGGGATGACCTTGTGATTCTCTGGATGACCTTGAAAATTAACGTTGGTATACATTCTCCTTTTAATAAACATGTGTAAAAATTTCAGGTGAGCTAATATGTAAAAATGTACTCTGAGTACTGTCAACAAACATACAGACAAGTGTTCGCATTCAATACCACCACCACCCCCCCCCAAAATAAAGTCATTGCGGAGTACTACCTATCTTAGTCTTCGACATGCAAATGAGCATTTGGTTTATCATCGATGTGCCACCACCTTCACATGGCGAAACCATGTTGCCAAAACCCACGCTCAGAATTATATAATGAAATACATGATACGTTTATATGC
>JZLH01S0147768.1:39242-51570 GCA_001188425.1 Eucidaris tribuloides | reverse complement strand
GTATTCTATATTAATTGCCAATAATTGATATAACTAAATTGAAATGAGAAATATGATCAACATTTTTTGAGGTACAGGCTACATTACTTATCGCCCTCATATTTTTCATTTACAATCTAACTTTCAGCCTTAATATAATGATGTACACCGTCCGTAATCATTTGTCATACATTACTTTAGGCAGGGCTCCACACTAACTTTTTTGCTGCCTTACTTGTCGGGCAAGTGAAATTATCACTTTCAGATTTTTACTTGCCCGAAATGAAAGATTTACTTGCCGAAAAACAAAAACCATAATATTAAAAAATTGTTTCTCACTTAATTTAAACAATTAAGGCTTTTATAGCATTGGACATTTATTATTTTAATTCTGGGATTTGCAATAGGTCGTGATTGATGAATTGAGTCTTAAAATTAAATACAATGAACGAAATAATGTTGACCTAGACCTGAACACACATTTTCTGACATATTCTTTGTTGTTTGGACATATTTTGCTCTTTTCATGATCAAAATTTGTACTTGCGCACAATCTGGCAAGTAAAGTTTAACATTTGAGTTTTTACTTGCCCCACATGAAATTTTACTTGCCCGGGCAAGCGGTGCAAGTGCTAGTGTCGAGCCCTGCTATGGTGTAAATTTACTGTGCTCTTCAAACACAAAGTTAGCAAGGAAGGTATTCCCCTGGTGCTGTAAGGCCATACTGTCATCTATGTGAAACAGACAAGAGAGCTAGACAAAGACAAACACGGTTTGATGATTTCAGCACAATGAACAACAAAGCAGCCAGCTTCCAATCCAATTAATTGGCCTTTCCTAAGTATGATACTATAGATCTGGAATCAAGGTTTAAACTCAGCATACACTGCAGTCTACATTTGCATAAGGGGAATTCATAACCTCTTCTTGTTATTTGCGTGACAGCCTACCCAGAAATGTGGTCGTGCCTCTTCATTAGAATTTTTAATTGCAATCACATTGCCCGCAAATATTGTTTTCTTATGTGTACAATTGAGAACTCGCTGTGATTGCAATTATGTTTGCAGTTATAAATTGGCCACTGTATGAAAAAAATATAGCGGGGTAGCAACATTAAGACAGACAAAAAATAAAGCATTAAAAAACATAAGTTGTGTTTTTTTGTGGAAATGTACAAATCAGTCAAGTATAAATTTCTTGTACTTTGTCTCGATATTTGATCAGTAGAGGAGGGAACGACCCCCTGAATTTGAAGAATATCCTGCTCTGAGCCTACAGTGTGCATTTCCTTCACAATTCTCAAATGGACAAAGTATTCTGACATGCGTGAAACTGAGTTTTTTTTTGCAGGACATGTTGCAATGACCTTTACAGGTCCTTACAGCGATGCATAATTGATGTAGAGTGTAACGAGATACACAGCTACATGCACATGCTGTTCCTCACAGTGCTGAATGCAGAATTGCAGATCACACATGTGGAGAGATGATTGGTTTGAAAATTAGGTTGAGAAATTACCACAGTTATTAGAAAAACAAATGTGATTGATTTCGTGGGATTTTCACATACACTGTACATGTACATTTACATGTATGTTTTGTGCTGTAGTGCATGCATGTACATGTACGTTTGTACACTGGATATACTGTCCTTACAACCCTTATAGTCTTCAATACCAAGTTCTTTTTACAATTTCATGTGTAACAAGTTTTAGCACTTCTGCTAAAAAAGCTGAACATTGTATTCTATATTAATTGCCAATATATTTGATATAACTAATTGAAATGAGAAATATGATCAACATTTTTTGAGGTACAGGCTACATTACTTTATCATTTATCATTTTTCATTTACAATCTAACATTTCAGCCTTAATATAATGATGTACACCGGTCAATCATTTTGTCATACATTATACTTTAGGCAGGGCTCCACACTAACTTTTTTGCCTGCTTACCTGTCGGGCAAGTGAAATTATCACTTTCAGATTTTTACTTGCCCGAAAAACAATAAACCATAATATTAAAAATTGTTTCTCACTTAATTTAAACAATAAGGCTTTTTATAGCATTGGGACATTTATTATTTTAATTCTGGGGATTGCAATAGGTGTGATTGATGAAATTGAGTCTTAAAATTAAATACAATGAACGAAATAATGTTGACCTAGACCTGAACACAACATTTTTGACATATTTTTGTTGTTTATGGACATAGTTTGCTCATTTCATGATCAAAATTTGTACTTGCCCAATCGGGCAAGTAAAGTTTAACATTTTGAGTTTTTACTTGCCCCACATGAAATTTTACTTGCCCCGGGCAAGCGGGCAAATGCTAGTGTCGAGCCCTGCTTTAGGTGTAAATTTACGGTGCTCTTCATCAGAACACAAAGTTAGCAAGGAAGGTATTCCCCCGCGCACTGTAGCCATATACTGTACTGTCTATTTACGTGAACAGACAAGAGAGCTAGACAAAGACAAAACACGGTCTGTTTGTGTCAGACAATGAACAACAAAAGCAGCCAGCTCCAATCCAATTAATTGGCCTTTCCTAAGTACAGTACGATACTATAGATCTGGATCAAGGTTTTAACTCAGCATACACTGTACTGTACATCTGTACATTTGGGGAATTCCAGACTAACTTGAATCAGAAATTCAGCGATATGAAATAAGTGAAAGACCAAGAAAATCAAACAAAATATGAATTTTTTAAAGTTCTAGAGATCATTATTATACAATTTTGAAAAATGACAATGTTGTGACCCTCAGTGTGAGCAACATTTCATTTGTTTTGTACACAATTACACAAAATATCATTAAATTTTAAACTGGTTGTGAAATATACCAGTCTATACACCAGCCGGATTGTATCTCCTGTGTGGAAGGATTTGTCTTACTCTTGAATCGAGTATGAATATACCAGGGGCCTGTTTCATAAAGCTGTTCGTAAAGTTACGCATGACTTTATGAACGACTGGAACATGTTCTTGGGTGCTACACTAATCACATTCTTAATCATTCAGCACAAGAACTGATCACCTGTTGTTTGTAAAGTCATGCGTAACTTACGAACAGCTTTATGAAACACCCCCTGGACTCTATTTCTCTTGAGCCATGAGAGCAAGTAATTCCATAGAAAGCTACACAACAAATTTGTCTATCACAAGGCATACTCTATAAATGGAAGTAAAATGAGTCGACTTTTGACTAAAAATTTCACAGTAGAATCTTTGCGTAGTTTACCTGATTTCAGAATAGTTTTACCCCAAGTTGAGGACTACCCCCAATCGTTGTCATTTACTGTAGTTTAATTAATGATGTGTGCAGAACCTCTTTTTACCATGCAGTTCTAATCAAAGACCAAAACAAAAAGTATTTGGATGAAACAATTCAAAACAATTGTCTTGACTGTGAGGAAATTTATGTTCAAATGAATTATAGTGAAAGAGGAAGTGTATAGTCTGACATAGCTACATGTAGTCCACAATGAATAGACAGGCACCTGCATAGTGCATACAATGAATTGTGCACTGCCAATGAGCAGTATGACTAGTGCAAATTTCAACAAACTCTCAATATTGACTCAGGCAGACATTAAAAGGTTGATCTGAGTTGACATTTGCGTTGGTGGGTTAATTGCTACAACAATATTTAGTAAAAATGATAGGAATTGCAGACTCAATAACTGAAACCATAGAAATATATTTTCTTTCTTGGGAAAAGCAGTATGTGTATTCTTATAAAAGGTAACAATTTATTACTCTAATACAGTAATACTGAGCTTAAAGGCACTGTATAACAGTGTTTCCATTTAAAAAGAGTGAGCCTCATGATTCCACATGCTAGTAGTGTCTTTGATAAGGTCTAAAAATGAATAAATTACAGTTCAAAATGATCATTAAGTGCTTTAAAAGAGTAAGACTCATTGAGAGACCATTTCCGTTTTTCCCCATAGACTGCTGTGTTGCAGGTTTTTTTCTGTCGGCCGAGAACAATTCATGTGCCAGTTTTTAGCTGTATTTTACTAGTGACGGCATAACTGTATGAACTTTTGTGTTCTAGGGTGTTTATTTGTCTATTCAAATACTGTCAGATATGTCAGATAGCAAAGTTTGACAATTTTTTAAATGGGTCTTCCACAATGTTATATAGTGTCTTTAACATGAATGCTGTTGCCATATCATGCACATTAATACATCATAATCATATGAATTTTTGAAAGTAGCTGTATGTAGACTGTCATCTTATCCTCACGAGGACAACTTGTAAGAATGACAATTAAAAAAGCAGAATTGTGATTAATTCAGATTTTCTTCAGTTTTACAACTTGATGATTGCCAAAATAAAAAGTCTAGGCCACATTTTTGCAAGTAAGAGCAGGGTTCCTCAGGGAAAACCTGGGAATTGAAATGACTTCCCCCTTTTCCAGTCAGAGAAAACCCAGAAAAGTCAGAGAATTTAAGAAAAGTTTCAAATCAGGGAATAAAATCCTTCAAATTAGGAATTTTATTATTTTAGTCCAGGTGCGCTCCGTCTTCTGGTCTTGTTTCAATGGTCACAAGTGTACATGTGGAAAAAGTAGGTGAAGCAAGAAATTGATGTTGAAATGACGATCCTGGAATTTTCGACTTTCATCTGGGAAACAAAATTCCCTGGGAAGTGAGAACCCCGTTTAGCAAAATTATATTCTACAGTGATCAGTATAATTTTGTTCAAAAAAATAACATGGATGAGATGAGTGAGGATTATTGAACACACATGTGTATTCTTTGTTGGGATGTAGCCAATTTGTGTGTTAGCAGAATTTCCCCCCCCCCCCCCTGCTTCTCCTCACCTAATTCATAATAAACACCATGACTATTCTACATGTAACTTACATTGTTGGTAAAAATGTGTATCTTGAGGGGGAAAAAATGTTAAATTTGTAGGCTGTAGGCTAATACAGACTGAGCTGTATATTGCAGAACAACATCATTTTAATATCAACTGTGTTCAAACCATCTGTGAACAGAGGGTATTCTGAAAATCTCACTATAGTACAGGAGAGACTCCGAGAATAGTTGAAAACAACAAAACACTGAACTTTTATGGCAAATCTGCTACACAAATCCCCACTGCTGACAAAGTTCTCACATAGAAATCAGTATGTGGGACAATGTCAATAGGTGACATACACAGTAAATTTTAGCATTGGAGGGGAACTTCATTAGAAAACTTCACTTCTTCAAACTGCCAATCCGTCAATTTTTTTTTGCATATGAAGTGAATTAGTCCCACATTATAATGCAAATTACTCTCACCTGGAAACCAATGAAATGTGAAATTTTGATGAAAGATTTTCCATCATCAACCAGTACTGTGTAAGGCTTTATACACATTTATCTCTACTCGTAGGTGAATACAATTGTGGGACCTAAAATCATGTGGTGCGGCAACTATTTATAACCGTACAAGATCATGAGACAGTGAATAGACCGATGGGACCGGGGACTTGGAAAAAAATGAGGATGATTAACAATATCCTGTAATTTCCTACGAAGCATTTTGGTTAGCGAGAAATAATGCGAGTAGTACAGTACTAGTAGGTACATAATACCACATTGCATTGATCATAATCATTTTTTTTGTCTGCGTACTTGTTTGTCAGTTGTCTGTATTTATATATTAAAGGTAAATTGCATGATTTGAGGTACAGTCATCAACTTGGGTAATTGCAGAATCAAGTAAACTATCCAAGGATTCTACTGCGAAAATTTTGTGGTCAAATGTAGACTCATTTTTAAAAAATCGTCTTTTTTCCTCTTCGGGTTGTGCTTAAAATATAATGGAATAAGAAAAACTGGTCACTGTTCATGATATATTGTAGTAGATCCATGTACATGTAGTTATCCTCTGGAAGTTTGGGTAATATTGATTTACATACATGTACAGTATAAATTGTGCAATTAACAACAAAATCATATTGTAGATATTCCGATTGTTTTATTTCTGGATGTATGAAACTATTGAAATGTGCAGCCGAGTCATCAAAACTGAAAGTAGGGCAGTGCACTTGCAAAAAGACAATATCATTTGTCAATTCTCATAATAGAGTACTTACATGTAATTGCTGTAAAGAATGTTTGTAGGCTGCTTGTACTTAAAGGTAAATGACATGATTGGGGTAGTCCTCAACTTGGGCTGAAACTACTCTAGAATCAAGTAAACTATTCAAAGATTCTCCTGTGAAAATCTTGTAGTCAAACATTATCTCATTCTAAAATTACTAATGTCAGTATCCCTCATGGCAGGCAAACCTGCAGTGTGACTCTCTATTATGGGTCCTATTTTTTTATCGTGCCCCGATAAACTTAAAATACTAATATGTTCATGCTTGATTCTCCGTAAGTAAACAAATTAGAGATAAATCCTTCCAGCTGGGAGATCCACTCCAGTTGGTGTATATACATGTAGTTGGTATATATTTCAACTCATTTGGTTCTTGGCATTTTCAAGTGTTCCCAATCATGTCACTAACCTTTAATTTTGCATTGACTGTGTGATGTATCACATGATGTGAATAGGGAATTTGTTGGTACTAGATAGAAATAATTGTATGCAAATTTATTGTACCAAAACCATAAATCACCTTTATTGTTTTACAAAAGTGACAAAAATAAAGATGTACATTAGATCACATTACTCAGGACTACATGTATATGGCTACAAAATGAAATAGGATTAAAAATATACTTTGGCAGGGTAAAAGGAAAAAAGGCTGGAATATAAGGTAATGAAAATTTGTTCAGACAAAGATACTGCAGACACTGTTACGGATGATACAAGAAATGAATGGACATTATACATGTACTAATTAAAGAATTTACAATTGTATGTGATCTACAGTGTTGTAGCCGAGTCACTACCTTCCGAGGCCGAGTCCGAGTCACCATTGTCCAAGGCCGAGTCCGAGTCCGATTCACCACTCTCCGAGGCCAAGGCCGAGGCCGAGTCCGAGTCACCAACTTACGAAAGAATATAATATTTTACATGTAGGGCGTAGATTTAACCATTTCAAATTACTTTGTAACCCTACATTTTTACAATCAATTACACACATTCATTCAACCAATCAACCATTCATTCAAATCAAATCAACTACTGAAATTTATCAATTTGAGAGAAATTCAAAAAAGTAAAGTAGAATTTGCTAAGTTTGAAGTAAGATTTGCTGTAAATGGCTAAATTAATGTCATTAAAATATGAGCTAATAACGTCTATCAACTTTCATAGTGCCTGTCTTGTTACAGTAACAGGCTATAGCATCGAAATCATGGAGAAACATTTACCCGCATGAATAATTGTGCGAGACTTATACGGGGAGGGTGGATTGTGTTCAGAGGTGAATTTACATGTACTTACCTTCATGTTATATTAGATTTCAACAATTCTTTATAGAATTTGAAAATACTTCAAAATGCTTGTCCAAACAAATTAGATAAGGTTTATTCTTGTATTCACCAGGTTCTATAAAATCTTGCGGCCTTGACTCGGCCTCGACCCAAGTTATCGAGGCCACATAGAACGATGAGTCTGTGTCATGGGATTACGAGACCGAGGCCGAGGACTGGCGAGGTCGGCCTCGAGGCTAAGGCTGGCCTTGAGTCCTCCAACACTGGTGATCTAATGATGATGACGTTGATGATGATAATAGTAACAACAACAAAGCAACCTGTCGTAAGCACTGGAAACTCAAAACTCAGACAAAACCAATTTTCAGTATTTCACTAAAAACTGTCATTTGTGACTGAATGTGGAAATGATAATGCTATCTTTCACTGATCATTCTTTTTTAGACACAGAGATATTTGAGATTAAATCTATTGTTTTTCCGGACTCACACTGAGGAAATTTACATATGATGGCGTCTGTTGTTCACAATTATAAAAAAAAAAGCGCCTGAAGCCTAGCAGGTGATGCAGTGAATCTCCATCAAAATATATGTTTATCAATAGGTTTCCTTATCGTGAAAGTACTTGTCCCACAATCGTTTTGATCCACAGTATTTACGCAATTTGTTTTCATCCTAAAATACTGCTTGAGTCATATCCTCATAACATCATTATAACACATTTCGAGAGCAGTGGCAGGGGCCAAATTTTTCCCAAATTCTGTCAAAACCAGCGTGAACGATGAACCGTTGCCATGACAATGTAGCCGGTGAAATTGAATGAGCGCGGCACACGCTTTACCGTTCTATAAATAACGTGGACGGGGTTGGGGTTGGCATTTTGTGATTGTGTGATCTATCGTTTTGAAGAAGTGCACACAGTATGATCATGGAAAATGTCAAGTGTTTTCACGTTGAATAAGTTTTGTGATGTGTGGCATGTACGTATACGTGTATGTGCAATTTGACTTTACCTGTAGATGTTAGTGGTTCATGTTCTATACTGTACTTTTAACATTTCTGTTGTAAATATACTGATATTAGATGGCATTGTGGTGGACAGAAAGGAAATGTTATGCAAGTTATGGCCAAATATAATGTGATATCAAATATTCATGATTCAATACAACTTATTTTGCAGGGTGGTGACATGATTGGGAGAAATGAAAAATGCCTCCTCAAACCAAAATGGTTGGAAGATATACGTACCAGCCTCGACACTAGCTGGAGTGTATCTCTTGGCTGGAAGCGTTTGCTGTGTATTTGTTTACTTAACAAGAATCAAGCATAAACACACCAGCACTTTATTTCTCTCATGCCCCAGGAGTAATTAATCCCATAGAAAGCTACACAACAAATTTGTCTGTCACCAGGCATTCTGATGGTTGTACTTTTAAAATGAGTCAACTTTTGAGTACACAATATTCACAGTAAAATCCTTACATAGTTTACTTGATGTTAGAATAGTTTCAAGTTGCAGGACTACCCCCAATCATGTCATTTACCTTTAAAGCGGTGGAATGATAAAAAATATCAGACTTTACCAAATCTGATCATTGTATCCCCCGAACAGAGTTCGGAGGATACTATGGATTTGGCCTCGTCGCGCCGCGTCCGCCGCCGCAGAGATTTTCTTGTGAGCGCTCTACTGGCTGCAGTTCTTCTCGGATTATCTTCAAATTTGGTATGAAGGTGTATTATAGTAAAGCAAAGACGCCTATAGTTTTTGGTGGTGGTGCCCTCGCTTGGTCCGTCTTTGTACACAAAAAGGTACATTTTTCAGGGTCTGCTTGTGTGCATGATACTGGCCGCATTTCTCGACGGATTTTTTTCAAATTTGGTGTGTAAGTGTATCATAGTCAACTCTAGACACCTATAACTTTTGGTGATGCTGCTTCCAATGTTCCGCCTTTTACAGGGTCAAAGGTCAACCTGATAGGTCTAAATTTGCAAAAATGCTTATTTTTTCAATTACTTTGTTGTTACTCAAAGAATTTTATTCAAACTTGCTGTATAGGTGTATGGGTGGTCATTCTACATGTAGATCTAGGCCACATTAGTGTTCGGTGACGGCGCTCTCAGTGTTCCGACTTGGGTGTCGGGTCACATTACTTGTATGTGCTCTATCGGCCACATTTCTTATCCGATTTTATTCAAACTTGCTTTGGAGGTTTATGGGGGGAATGTCATTCTGCGTAACAATAGTTTTCAGTGACAGCGCCTTCATTGTTCCGACTATTATAGGATGCCACATGTGTCATATTTCTAATTTATCCAAATAGGGGGTGAAGGGACGGGTCCGGGGGATACATGTGCTCGAAGGGTCCCCCCGCTGAGTGCTGTAGTTTCTTCTTCTTCTTCTTCTTCTTGCTTCTTCTCTTCTTCTCTTCTTTCTTCTTTCTCTTCTTCTTCTTCTTCTGTCTTCTTCTTTCTTCTTCTTCTTTCTTCTTCTCTTCTTCTTCTTCTTCTTCTTCTTCTTCTTCTTCTTCTCTTCTTCTTATCTTCTTCTTCTTCTTCTTCTTCTTCTTCCTTCTTTCTTCTTTCACATTCAAATACAAACCAAGAAAATATTATTTTTTTGGCAATGCTCCCGTTACTGCCGTTTAGTAACTGTAACCAACGTTTTTTGGCCTTATTTTCTGGATATCCAAATAAATGGCATATAATACAGCCCTAATTTGAGTGCTTTTTAAATGTATCTATAGTTAAATTCACAAATCATTGTTATATCATTATTAAATAGTAGAATATACTACAACAAATCAATCAGTAAAAAGCAGGTGTAATGTACATTAATGTCTTAACAACTCGACATAACAAGACCGACGAGTGTGTGAGTTTTTAACTCGTCAAGCTAACACGCCACAGGAAAGCCAGAACATAATACATGTAATTAGATTGTGAACTGTGCCTGGTGTATAGCTGTTGCCACGTTACGGTACGTGTTAACGTGTGCGGAGAGTCCGGTGACTCTTTAGGAGCCCGAGCTCAACCGCATGCATACATTAGGCATGCAGGGAAATAGTAAGCCATTTATTGATTGTGTTAAATGCAGTCGCAGGTCGAGTTTTGGCAGTCGATGATGTTCAGCTGCCTTGTTGTCAACATAAATAAGAATGTGGGGAAAGGGGGGGGGGAGGAAATAACTATACTAAAATTATAATCTATAAAACGATGTGAAAAAAAAAATAATGACTGTTAGTCTCAGGAATGGCATTAAATTCTGTAATGTGTTGTACGTATCCTACAGTACCGTACATGTATTTGAATATTACTCCCACTGTACATGTATGTTCTGCCCATGCAACAATGAGAACACTGTACACAGTACGTACTTGTATTGCAAGGCATCACGTGATTAAAAAATTTTTCAGGGTTATAGCTTTTTCATTATGCTGCTCTTAATTTTTTTTCACTCAGCCCACCAACAAAACAAACAATAATAACAAACAATAAAGTAAACAAAACCAAACAAATCAAACAAACAACAACAACAGTAAACAACAATCAATGAACAATTAAACAACAACCAACCAACAAACAAACTGCAAACCACAAAAAACATAGTAATCCATGATAATGAAATTAAAATTGATTGTTCAAGCATATACCCTTGCCTATAGACTTTTAGTTTCATGAAGCCTTATACAGTAATACTGATCTAAAATTGTCTGTATTGAGGTTAAGTCTCTCAAACCAAATTAAGAAAGTAAAAACCGGTCTAGAATCTGTTCTTGAGGGGATGCCATCTTTTTAAAATGGTTCAAGTGGCCCCATTGGTGCCTATAGTTATTGGGCTTCAGGGCCAAGAGTGTATACAACTGATGACGTACAGTACAGTACGTACCACATGTACATGTATCTACGGGCACCACAGAGAGATTGTGTAACCTCCAGTGAGAGTTACAAGTGCTTCCCATGGTTCTTGTTTCTTGTGTGAACAGTTGATAACTTTAAATGCCTACTGTCAAGGGTCAACTCAACCACCAAGAGGATGAGAACTAGTCTTTAGATACAGGCACATACTCACAAATATGGACTGTTGCAGTGCCATAGTCTTCAGATGGCTGGAGGAAAACGAATACTCTATTTTACCACACCACCAGGATTTTTTCTGTTGAATTATGGGTAGCACTAGTGCCCCAATTTTGAAATTAGAGTCAAAAGAGGACATTTTTCTATTCTGTCATGACAGTGGGCCTTTAATTGCCACAATTGCAGTTGTGTTCCCATTTTCAAATCATCGTTTGGCCGCTGTGTGATATCGATCTAACCATGGAGGTTCATGTAGAAGAGAGACCTCCATGGTCTAAATGCTGCAGAAGAGAAAAGTGTATTGCAAGTAAAAAGTATAGTGTAAGCCTATTTGCAATTCAACCCAAGTTAAAGGCAGTGAATCTCATTTGCAAACATCCCCGCAGACCAGGAAAAGATAACCCATGCCCTTAGGCTATTGATGAAAGGCATGTGTGTGAAATTTGGGCGTTAGTTATTACCTAGAATTTGAAAAATGCGAAAGAAAAACAATAGCCGTTTAGTGTATGCTCTATGGTAGGAATTTTTTTCTCGTGAGAAAAAAATTCAAATCAGAGTCTAACGGTCACTATAATTCCACTAAAACTGAGATTCTAGCTCCTATATTTTGCTAGAGGTTCCCAGATGGCATTTTCTTCTAAATGCCATTGTATTTACACAGTGTTAATTTTCAGCCATGCAAAAGAGATCTACTGCCTTTAATAGCTATACCGGATCTTCGCCCTTCTCTTTTCAGTGAAGCGTAGCTGGTTCTTGTATCTCAGTGACTGCACATATCATTAGAAAACTATGATCTTTTAAAGATTGTGTCAGGGATGTGCAAGCCCATTACTTCCCTTCATTATCAATACCAAACGGTAGTATAGTACTTACAAATGGTGTG
>JZLH01S0147767.1:49979-66784 GCA_001188425.1 Eucidaris tribuloides | reverse complement strand
AGAGTTTGAGAGACTTGAGTAAAATTAAAATGAAGAGGTCTCCGCACGTGTCTTACACCTACGCCGCCATATTGAATATATGAAGGATATCCTGAAAAAGATTGTGAAAATTTCCTTATTTATAGTATTGAAAAATAATAATAAAATAAGTGATTCCATACTTAAAAATTTCATTAGATTTTCAATCTGCTGCCCAAACAAATAAGGAAAGAAGATTTGTTTTGGGGTCATATTATAGTACTAGCAGAAGGATGTTATGATAATTGAACAATGGGAGTAATTTATTATTTCACTGTGAAATAGAATAAGATTTAAAAATTTCAACATTTTCACTAAGGAATCGCCCAAAGACTCGGGTCTTTCTACGTCTCCAATATAAATTGTGCTGATTGTTTTCACCAATATCAGTGCGATGTCAACGACCTGTTTCGCATCTTTGAGGTCCTGCTGCGCAGCCCTTCGACCAAGAGTCTGCCCACCCTGCTGGAGCCCATGGGCAAGCTGATCAGCTTCGCTATCGTCAAGGCCCGCTTCAAGCTGCCCCACCTCCTGGAGATCTGTACCCTCTGTAACAGGATCTTCACCAAGGTAGGCGCCGCCAGTGACGATCATAACTGATTATTTTTTTGTTCATTTATTTCATTCTTCATTCTAGACAAAGTACTTGTAGAACAACATAATTTTGATATTAACTGTTTTTAAACTTAGTCTGCAACATATAAAATTAGGTAATATGTTATGCAACTACTCAAATATCAATACTACTAAGTCCTTTTTGTTGAGCCACCACATAAACCAATTTGTAACTAAACTTGCATGGTCGATGCTTTACAGGAACTTCATGGTCAAATGTTAAAATATACCTATAAGTTTCTACCGTGGTCGGTAACTTTGCAACCATTAGCCCGTCTACTTTGATGGAAGACGCCCTATAGGGACGTCAGTGTTCAAATGTTAATGTTGAGGAGGCGTCATTGCATAGTGGGTAAGAACTTGGCTTCTTGATCCTAAGATCCGTGGTTCAAGCCCACGTCATGGCGGTTGTGTCCCTGGGTAAGGCACTTTATCCTCACTACCCCGTCCCTCGAATAGGACGTAAAGCCAGAGGTCCCGTGTTGAGACGGAAACACCTCAACACGTTAAAGAGAACCCACACACTTCATCGAAAAGAGAAGAGTGAAAACCTGGTGTGATGGTCACTTCAACACTCTCAGCCACAAGCCCCTTCTCTGGTGCTGTTTAGCTGCTTCCTTTGCTGAAGGAAACATGGTCCAATATTGTATGCCATGTGCAATTCAGCCTTTGAGCTGCCCAGTATGAGCCATGTATACCATTAATGAATGAATAAATAAATAAATAATTAGATAAATAATAGGGCAGACACAGAGTTTCAAAAAGTTTTTGTCTGCTATATATCCTCTACCTGTAGGAGCGTGAGAAGCAGTCCTTTGCCCGCGTGGTGGTGATGGAACTGGTCCAGGCCCTGAAGTTTAAGACCAGTCTCCCCGACATCAACCTGATCCAGCTGGTCCAGTTTGTCTGCATGGACGCCGGGGGGCGCATGAGTGACTTTGGCCACATGGAGGCCGACATTGACATCGAAATGGCCATGGTGAGCATGCATTCTCTGACATCACTTTAGATTGTTTAAATCTAGACAAGTTTCAGACCATTTTCAATAAGAAAATATGACCCTGTTGTACTTATTACTCATGTATGATAGAACTGGGATGATTTTTACTGCCTTTTTGAAGGAACAGGGTCAACTTCGCTATTGCTATCTGAGAAAAGTGAAATTGATTAATTGTAGTATCAGTTTATCAGGTGTTCTGATGTGACATCAAAGCTATGGCAGAATGGCCAAAAGAAGATATCCTGTATAGAGATTTAATCAAAATTTGAATAATGATTATAACTCTTAAATGGATTATGCCAATATGCTCAATCTTTTACTGTTCAGTTCTTCTATACTTGCTTCATTCAACAAATTCATGTAGATATCTAGGAAAAATACCCCTTGAAGTTAAGTAAAATCTTGTAATTTATCATGTAACTTGTTTTTCTATCTAATTATTGCAATTTTGTATGTATGATAATAGGGGTCCACAGGTGCGACTGACTGTATGAGGCAGTACATTAGTGATGCCATTGAGTATATCGGAGACCTCCACACACTCACGAAAGTCAAGGTAAGTATTGAAATGAATTGAATTTATGTCCACATTTGCTTTAATTCATAAATGTCAAGCAATTTTTTTTTTTTTGGGGGGGGGGGGTAGGTTGGTGGTGGCATCAAGCAACTTTTAGATTGTAGTACCATTATCAAACAGCGTAATAACATTGTATACAACCAAAATTGAGATACTGTAAGTTGTGTGTCCAAAATTTGTATTATTATATAAACATATCCCCTTTCTATCATAATGTACCGAATATTATTCAGTATTTATGAAGGTACAATAAATTGTGTAAACTTATTAATTCTAGGTCAAATCAATATACAAAAATTTATACAAACTACATGTTTTAGAGTTTTAAAAAATACAAACATTTACAAATGTACATGTAATTTAGAAACACAATATCAAACAATTATAAGGCAATTAAAACAACAAATGATGCACCACGCCATACCCCGGGGTACCGTCGTACCCCGGGGTACCGCGTTGTGCAGCGCCCTCTTGTGTTAAAAAATATATTTTCTTCAGTTATGATCACTGAAATCAGTGGTAATGATGCAGAGGCTGTGCAAGTGCACAACAAAAAGGCATAAACTTGGGTAAAAATGAAGCTAAATGTGTTATTTTCACCCTTATTACATAACTTTTACATAATTTTGTAACCCAGGGTACAGTGCTGAAAAATAAATAAATAATTCAACAAAATGGCGGATTTCTACTTGGTACCCTGGGGTACCAAATACTGCATCAAATGTCAAATATGGTGTAATCATAAAAAGTTTTAATATACATGATCGTGAAGAAACAATACAAGTTTGGTAAGTCACGGGGACAAGCAGTAACAAAATTAAGCAATATATATTATATTAAATCCAAAGAAGAAGAAATAAAGTGGTTTGCATTGTAAATACGTACACACACACACCAATATTTTATGCTTAAATTACAGTAATATGTTATTTGTAAGATTTTTTCTTAAAAGTTTACTATTTAGAATCGTATGTGTCGGGAAGCAACTCATTCCACAACGATGATCTTCTACAGCTTAAACTCATTCATATTCTAGATGACAATTAAATTTAATCCTTGTGTTATAATGTCTGTGTTTTAAGTACAAGGTGTTGGGTAGCAAAGAACTTGAAATTGGCACAGGAGTGCAGAGGCATACCCATTGACTGTGATGCAGTCAAATTTCCCTAATTAGGTATAGCAGCTAGGTAATTTTGCTATATTGAAACAAAACAGTAACACTGGTTTCTGATAGTGTTGTGTCCTAGACCAAAGGTTCCAAGACCGAGGCCGGCCCAAAACACAACCTTTCCATAGAGTTTGTATAGGTGACTCGGACCGAGACCTAGGCCACAAAAAATTGGCCTCAAGGCTGGCCTCGAATGCAAACTTGGTTTTTGACTTGTCTTTGAATCTGCCAACTGTTTCCATAGAACAATCTTCGTGGTGGTTCCCAGAATCTGAACGAGGACACGCTTGGGAGCCAGTTAAAGGCCGGAGTCGCTCAGCTGGCTGCACTGGAATTCACCCGGGCCAATCAGAGAGAGGGCAACAAGGCCATTCAGAGATATCTGCCATGGTTGTATCATCCCCCTTCGGCTGTACAGCAAGGGTAAGTTGGCACAATGTCTGGAAGGAACTCAAGAAGCTTGTGAATAGAACAATTATATTGGCATATATATACTTTGTGGATAGTAACTCAAAAATAAGTTTAAGGAGAGTGATGCTGATGTTGATCTTAGTTGTTTACAGTTTGCTGTTACTGTCTCTGTGTTTGCCCACAATAGATTGTGGAGTAGATACAAAATAGTGATAGTTTTGATGAAGTTCTGAAAATGATAATTTAGACAATGGTGTTAATGTGCATGATAATGAAGAAGAAAAAAAGAAGATTATGATGATGTTCATGATAATGTAGAAAAAGAGAATGATGTTGTTCTGGATGCTACTCTTGAAGATAATGTTCTTGATGAAAATGTTCATGATGATGAAGATAATGATAATAATGATGTTCTTGATAAAGAAAAAAGATTATGATGATGTTCTTCGTGACATTTTTTAAGATAAGTGTTCTTGATGAAGATTGTGTTGAAGATGTTGATAATGATGTTCATAAAAAGTGAAGAAGAAAAAGAAGATTATGATCTCCTTGGTGATATTCTTAAAGATAATGATGTTCTTGATGAAGAGTTTGATGATGATGATGATGAAGAAGAAGATGATGTACATCACAAAGACGAAAACAAAGATTATGATGATGATTTTGATGATATTTTTGAAGATAATGATGTTCTTGATGAAGATGATGATTTCCAACCTTTTTTCTAACCCCTGCAGCCCCAAGGAGTTCATAGACTGCATTGCCCATGTCCGTCTCCTCTCCTGGCTCCTCCTGGGGTCCCTGACCCACGCCGCTCTGTGCCCCCCTTCCTTCACCAATAGCGGTCTCATCAGCCAGCCGATCCCCCTCGACGCTGGCACGCACATCGCCGATCACGTCCAGGTCATCTTGGCCGGGTTTGCGGAGCAGTCCAAGGCGTCTGTGCTCCACATGTCGTCCCTCTTCCACGCCTTCATCCTGTGTCAGGTATATATGGCCCTTTGCTTTCTTATTTTTCCCTTGTTTATAATGCTTGATTAAATATCGAGAAATTGTGTTCTTCATTGATACTCACATAAATGCTGATCAAGGTTGGATGTTACAGAACCTGTATACAATTCCAATACAATTAATTCTTATATATGCCTTTCCAATTGTCAGAACTGACAATTGGTAAATATATCAATTCTTAACCAAGTTTTTTGATATTCATTGTTACTTTGTGTCCCTTCTCAATGTAACTATTTGTACCAAGTTTGAATTTTTGATAAATTTGTGTCCTTTGTCAATGTATCAATTTTTACCATATTTGAGAATATCCTTTTTGTCTCGCCCACTGGAGGTGACGGCGAGACCAAGGGATCCAAATGGCGTCCGTCCGTCCGCAATCAAACTTGAATTATAGATGCACATGGGGTACCCGCATGTTGTGGTGCTGTTGGAGGTCACATGGTGAGGTAAAAGGTCAATTTGAGGTCAACGTTAAAATTTACCTGCAAGATTGTCTTATGACACATAACTAGGCAACCGTTGGTCTAATGGCAACCAAATTTGAGTGATAGATGCACATGGGGTACCCGCATGTTGTGGTGCTGTCAGAGGTCACATGGTGAGGTCAAAGGTCAATTTGAGGTCAACGTTAAAGTTTACCGGCAAGACTCTCTTATGACACATAACTTGGCAAACTTTGGTCCAATGGCGACCAAACTTGGGCAATAGATGCACTAGGGGTACCCTCATTTTGTGGTGCTGTCAGAGGTCACATGGTGAGGTCAAAGGTCATTTGTGGTCAAATGTTAAAGTTTACCCGCAAGACTCTTATCATAAATAACTTTGAAAACTTCGCTCCCTTTTTAACTAAACTTCGGTTGTAGATGCACTTGGGAGCTAGACCTACATGGTTTGGTGCTGTTGGAGCTCACATGGTAAGGTCAAAGGTCATTTTAGTTCAACGTTAGTGTACGTGCAAGACTGTCTTATGACACATAACTTTGCACATGTTGCAATATCAACCAAATTTGGGTGATAGATGTATAAGGGGTACATTCTTGTTATCGTGCCATCAAAGGTCAAATGGTAAGGTCAAAGGTCATTTTAGGTCAAACTTGGGTTAGGGATGTACTTGGGGAAATTTACCTTTGTGATATGTAGTCGCGGGTGGGCGAGACACAATCTTGCTATTGCCTTGTTTTATTTGTTTCCCTTCTCAATGTCTTAGTTCTTACCAAGTTTGATGACTTTCATTACAATTTCATGTCCTTTATTGTATCAATGCTTACCAAGTTTGATGATCCATTGTTATTTTGTGTCCCCTTCTCAATGTTACTTTATTCTTACCAAGTTTGCTCAGTCTGATGAAATCCAATTTTAATTTGTGTCCCTTCTCGATGTCTTGATTCTTACCAAGTATGCTAATATTTATTGTCATATTGTATCCCTTCTCAATGTATAAATTCTTACCAAGTTTGATGATATCCATTATTACTTTGTGTCCTTTCTCAATCTATCAAATTTTACCAAGTTTGATGGTATTCACTGTAATTTTGCCTTCAGCTCTGGACCATGTATTGTGAACAGATGGCCTGTATGAATGCAGGCAACTCAGAGCAGCACACCTCCGCCACCTACAGCATCATGATTTCATGGGCAGGGTCACACCCGGCGTACTCCAGCTCTTGTCTCACTCCAAAGTGGTAAGTCAAAATCGGTTCATTTTCATACCCGGAGTAGAAGTAGGTTCAGTAAAGTATCACCATTAAAAGGTGAAAGGTCACATAGCCTTTCACATTTCTGAGTTCACCTCATTATTATTATGTTTCTGTCTTAGAAATTATTGTATGCATGTAAACAAAACATATATCCTTGATGTACAATAAATTTGAATTATCCTAAACGTATTAACCCCTAATCAGATTGGGTACATAATGTATGACTCTTGACATTTAAGTGCTGTGTGTCGGGAAACAAAGATTTTAAATTGGGGATGGGGTGTGCGGATCCACACCCATCAACTGTGATGCATTTACATTGCTCCAATTTTTCATCACTTCTTTTTATTCCTTTCTAGTTGGCAGACATGGTTAACCTACACTTCTTGAGTCTGATGGAAGCCTTACAGGAGTGCAACTCATCTGTTCTTGCCAAGGTAAGGGACTCTGAACGACGGACTGATTAGATTTTGGAGTTGAAAGGTCAAATGTCACAGGGCCTTATACGGACATGTCTCATTTGGGCTTGTTACCACAATAACACAAGATCTGCTGATCAGTTTTTAATTCAACCTGGGTTGAGGATGTACTGTGATGCAACAATATACTGATTAGATTTTGGAATTGAAAGGTCAAAGGTCACAGGGCCTTATATGCACATGTCTGATTTGGGCTTGTTACTGCAATAACTGAACCACTATTCAGATTTTCATGAAACTATTAAAGATTAATTATGTACTATGATGCAACAATGATCAGATTTAGGAGTCAAAGGTTAATGTACCTCATAGGCCTATATGTCTGATTTCACCTTGTTACTATTTTAGAACAGGTAAATAACCTATTGATGGGATTTGGGGGTAAATACTTGCATTGGATGTTAAAATGTAAGTGTAAGCCTGTAGGGTGATGCAGGACAAAAACTTTATATTAGAACAGGAGGGCAGTGGCATACCCATTGACTGCAACATAATCAAACTGCTCTACTTGCTTCATTTTTCATATTGAGTGCGACTTGAGGCCATAACTCAAATTCAAATTTTACAACATGTTGGTGTCACCAGTCTGCTGGTATTCAGAGGGTTAAATGAGTACAATTATCAGCTAGTCATGTCAATTAAGATGTAAAAGGTAGAGTACTTCGATCTTTGAGCATTTCAATCCACAAATGGCATACGTTTGAATGTTGAAGAATTTAACGTCTGCCAACGGCATCAGTTCTATAAATAAATTCCCGGCACGTGGTAAAAGCTTCATCAATTACTGAACTCATTAGATGCATTAGAGATGTGCTATTATGTTGGACCTATGACAATCTGTTAGTGCAGTCTCTTGTGGGTAGTGGAATGTTTGTCTCTATAGCATTCACCGTGCAGTAGTACATAATAATAATATCATTTTTTTTAGAGCTAACATATTGTCGGTTGTCCAGCAGCAGGGCCCTAGCATTTGTTCCTGGCAGAAGGGCCTTAACAGTAAATTGTCTCTAATTTGAGAAATATTGCCTTGCTTAATATTTGCGATCTCTGTACGCTTTACAAGTTGAGTAATAATAGAGAATAATTTCTCGTCCTCATTGATACCCATTTGTACTCTTGGTTGGAGAGACGTATTCTCGCCCCCCCCCCCCCCCCACTGACAAAAGGGGATAACTGACATTTTGGTGTTTTGGAGATATTGAGCAAAATGTATTTTGTTCAAACCCATAAAGCCCTATTCAGTGTCCTTTTAACAAGCGAATTATGAAACAAAGGGACACTTCTAATTAATATTTTTTTTTATTCTGCGTGTTTAACATGATGTACTGAGTCCACAACACTATATAACTCAATTTTGAAAAAAATTTCAGTTATGCCCTTTTGTCATGGGGGCAGTATTACAGATGAAGTGTCTTACCCAAGGACACAAAATAAAAAATGAAAAATAATTTCCTGCTAAGTCATTGATCTTTTTACATTGAATACAGAACAGTTTGATACAAGTCAAGAAAATAATAAATCTTTTTTCTCCTCTTAATTTATCCAGTTATTTCCGATGTGGACTCCGATTCTGTTCAGCTACCCATCTAAGGTATATATTGCTTGTGATATACATGTATATTATTCTAATGTCTTTAAACATCACAGATAATCAATCATATGAATATATATGTATATACTAGATTTGAAAGTTCAGTAGGCTTCTTCATTTAGAGTTTTTATTGCTTAAAGATGTACTGGTAATGTTCAGATAAAAAAAATACCCCATTGTTATATACACCTTTTAGACATGTCAATATCTGTTGTTAAATATTAACCTACTGGTTATTTAATTTTTCTAACTGCTTTGAACTTGCTGTAGGAAAGCATAAAAGCTAGAATGCTATTTTATATTCCTCTTATAATCATTCAGTATATCTTTTTTTTTTTGGTAATGATAATTTATTAACTAGTGACTGCTATGTACACAGATTACTTTGCAATAGGGAGAAAGAAGAAATTAATTGATAAAACAATAATAATAATAGTAATAATCATAATCATATTTCTTAATCATTGTAATAAGATAATAATAGTATAATTATTCAGGAAGAATATATTTGTAACTTAGAGTAAATTCAGCGAATGCATAGTGCATCGCATACTATTTTGTAAAAAGTCTTCATTTTCAAGTGTCAATCCATCTCCTCCCCTTTCTTTCAAATGGTAGCTGCCCGGTAGCCTGCAGGTGAGACTGCAGAACTGCGAGAACTGGCCACCTCCAAGTCTGATGAAAGGGGAGGTCACCTCCTATCACTCAGCTACCCTGGTCAAGTGGCTCAAGAGGCTTCAATTCAAGATGGGGCAGATTGAGATCCAGTCCTCGGCCGCGACGCAGTTCTACACCGTGTAGGATGGGAGACGATTTGATGGATTGTGTCAACTTGATTCATTGAACTCTTACGGGCTGTGGAGTCATACAGTGGCGGCGATTTCATGTAATAAGTGGGGGTGGGAGGAGGGGGAACAGAAACACTGAAATTGAAATGATTATACCCTTTTGCTGGAGAAAAGCACCCTGAAGAAATATGTGTACATGTACATGTATATCAGTAACTTAAAATAGATTGATTGACTTACTTTGCACAAATTATGTAGAACTGATGAAAATTTTAAGAGTAAAGTGCTGTAATCAAACGTTTTAGTTTAGCAAATGGAACAGATTTCAGGAATATGTATGTATAATCTGAATATCACATGATATGCACTCAATCTAGAGTTTGTATAAGACATTTGTAAAACATCCTTTGAGTTCTCATTGTTAATAAGTGGAAAGTGTGGATTTGAAATCCCCTACCCTGATTTCCATCGCATTTCCCTTTTGATCAGGTTCGCAGAGACAAGATCAATCAAAAATGCTAATGATTTGTTATAACCAGGGCGAAACAGAGAGTAGGCGTAGGGGAACACATCCCAAAGTAGTTATTTTTCTTCACACTAATATAAATGACAGCTTTTACATTTTTAAACAGCATCTATATTTTAAAAACTTGTGCACAATATGTAAGTTGTTTAGTTGACAGATAGCATACTCACTTAGATGGCCATATGGCATCTAGTACACAAAGTGGGGAAAGTACCAAAAGTAGTGTTTTAGAATGATAAAATACTTGGGACAATAAATTTTGTATTGTTTTATTGTGAACCATGGAACATGTAGTAAGTTGAATTAACAGCCAAAGTGGTGTGAATGTAAACTTATATTTCTGTGAGCTTTAATTTGTTCATGACCCATGGTCATATGAAAATTTGTATTATGTTTGTAAGCCAGGTAATCAACTTACAATGATGTGTTAATGAATTACTGAAAAAATTAATAAACTAGAAATAAGACTGCAAGTGATCGTTTTCAGTTTTAGAAGCTGAAAGTCTGACGTTATTACTAACTTCTTTGTGATGTTAAAGGATGCTCTGCAGGAGTAAGCAAAATATATCCTACTGTGTAGGATTTTAACGGCATGTATCAGTATTGGTGACAATGTGCACTACACCATATGACATGCCACGATACACAATAATGCGCACAAATTGCACACGTTTGCCTACCAACTTATTGATGTGATGGGTAATGATGTGTTGAGTAGTTAAATGTGAATATAGCCATACATTCATGAAGTACAGTCACCTTGCGTGTTGTGTCATCATCCGTGTAGAGCAGAGATATTAGGTATTTAAATTGTGTCAAAATGATAATCATACAGTGTATGCTGGCATACATGGATGCTTTCTAAAGTTGGCTAGACGTGGTCACACTTTTTCCTACCTTAGCTGATGAAATATGTCAAAAATAGTTGTATTGTACAGAATTTGTCACTTGTTTTGAACTTGTATAGATGCACAGTTAGGCAAAACAAATGCATGTATTTGTTTTCTCATGTAACAAAAGAGAAAAGTGTAATCTGTTGTGTTAGTCTCACAGAGCACACACAGCCAGGCAACAAAAGAAGATGCATTTCCATTTAGTTATTTAATATTAATATTGTTTTTGTACATTTTCCCCTTGTAGGCTTATTCACATCTGCATTTGTGTACCTTGCAATACCAGGACTGCAACCTTCACTGGAAATGGGACATGAAAAGAATTAAAAGGCATATCAATAACTTGAAACTTGAGAGTGGATTTAAGTCCACAGAGCAAGTTTGGTAATATAATTGTACCCCCATCTTTTTGAGAAAATTGTGGTTGTACCTCTACTTTACTGACATTTCTAGGTAACCCATCCTGTAAATAATTCTAACTTATGCTCTTATGTCCTGCTCAGTCATTTTACAGCCATGATATTATAACTTTCCCACTGTTGGGAATCATAATCGAGCAATTAAGTTACAAGTCTCAGAATAACATGCCGCAGTTTCATATAAACCGACTTCTAAAAATATTGTAGATTTCATGTGCTAATTAAATCTTGGGCTTCCTTAAAGTGTACCAATACCCGGATAATTTGTTTTCTATATATGTAGAATATATTTTGGCATGCCCTCTGCAAAGTATTAGCCCTTGTGATCTCTCCAATTTTGTTTATTGGGGTTTGAATGTAAATTTCAAACGGTAAAAACAAAAACGACTTGAAATAGACTAGTCAATCAACCAGTTCTATCAATTGATCATTAGCACTATTGATAATTTGTCTGCGTACGTCTTGATCATTAACATACAGACAACAGACACCCAGTGTATCAAACAATATCGATACTTAACTTTGATAGTTAAGCAAAAACGTACACATATAGCCAGAACGTGCACGCATAGAAATTGGTGATTACGGAGCAGAACTTCAACATGTGGAGCACAAGTGCCAGAACATTGTACACATTATGATCTGATTTATCAAAATATGGATTAGTTCTTGGGCTAAGACAAGTGAATTGCGGTTATTTGTAGTGTATTCTAGGTGTACACAAATTTGATTTTTAGGACATTGGTACACTTTAAAGATGATGAAGAGGATGTTTGATGAGCAGTGATGGTATGTGACTCACTGTAATTCGGAAACCAGTCAGTTGGTAAACCGAGTTGTCAGATACCTCGCCGATCAGAGTTAATAACCGGGGCCGCCTTGATGCCCGAGCTGTTCCGTTGGCGACGAGGATCAGACGTTTTAATTGGTCAAGCTTGATAGTCTCGTGTGTGTGTGCATCGCAGACTGACTGCACACAACATTACATGAACTTTATCGCATGGCTAGCCGTGCCCGGGATGGCTGTTTTTTATGAAGTTTGTTCTACTTTGACTTTTAAAACAAATTGTTGTTTTTGTTTCTCACACATTTAATCGGATGAAACAGGGCAGTGTGCAACAGCTTCTACATCAAACTTAACCCGTTGGCTACGGGGACCGGATGTGCCCTGTGTTAACTCTATGGGATTTTCAGAATCTCGGAGGCAACGGGTTCAGTTTTTTACCCATAGGTTTGGTATCTGTGTCTGTGGATAGTTGGGGGGGGGGGAGGGGGAGACCAAGTAACATTGAACAGGTATGCCAGTGGACTGTGTGAAAAAAAATGTTAATATTGAACAAATATCTCAATACTATAATATCTCATTTTACCATTACAAGGCAGAGCTTATGTATATGTATTTTGCAACAGTGTGAACACACCATTTGTTTCCTGCATGGACCATTCATACTACAACAGACTTCTTGAATAATGGTAACAGGACACGTCCTGCTTACAAGAGAGATATCACTTCAAAGCAGTATCATTGTGATGAATATTATCAATGCACATGTCCTGACTGAGTGTCAGTATCAAGTTTCATAGAAGTTATTGTGGGATTGAATGAAATACCACATAGTATAACGGTCATGTATTGTAGTGGGTAGTTTATTAAACTTACTTCCTCATCGATTTATGTATGTAATAAGAGATGGAGGTGGAGTGCTTCTATTATATGTTTTGGCAAGTAAAAACGTGATATTCAGGCACTAACTGTAAAGATGGGAATACTGAAAATAGTTTTATATTCGTATCAGTATATAGTTGTGTGTACTATTGAACATGACCAATAGAGATATCTTAATGTACCTTTGGCAAGATTGAGCTTACTTAGGGATGTATCTAATTGTACTGCTGGTAACATTAAACTTAGTTATAAGGGATAAACACTGGCCATTGTCACTAATGTTATTCAGTTTCCTATGTCCCATTTATTGTATCAATTGAGGAAGTACAAATTCAGAGTCCACATATTGTCACTGGGTTGGCAAAACCTCATATCTCTCTTTTTTTTCTTTTCTTTTTTGGTGAAAATGGCTTTTGACTGTCATTTTTTAGCTAACAAGCCAGATTTCTTCCGTCCAAATCACAGATTTTAAACTGTTGCCTCCAAGATTCTGTAAATCCCATAGAGTTAACACATGGTACATCCTGTTTCCATAGCCAATGGGTTAATTTTGAAAGGTAAAGCCACATTGGCATGGTAAAGAGAAGGCAATTCTGTTTGTTACAGTGTTGAAGGATGGATTTTTTTTCACTTTCCTGAACATTAAACATCTTTTTGAGATGCAAGGTTTATTGATTTGAGCAATGATATGATATCGCTACAAGAAAGGGAGTAGAAGTCATCGGTCCATCGCAATTAATACTCAACTTTTTTGGTATTTGTGAAATACTGCCTGGTCGGGAATGTTACATACTCGAATGAATATATATATGTTGTGCAGTGGTAATTTTTTTGTGTCTTTGTAAACTGATATTATTCATGTCGAGCAGGTGTGCTCTTCGTTGCTGTATTATCAAATTAACCTGCTTGACATGTTTAATACTCTCTGCAAACCTTACATTCATCAAAATATTCTTCAGTTGTGTATTTGGTTGTGGATTTTGTTGTGACAAGACATGTTAAATGTGGTGAAGCAATGTACAGACCATTACAATGGATTGAAATCGCCTGATATAATCCAGAATATCATTGAACATTGGTTGATTGTGCAGCTTTAATCAAGTTGAATGACAACATCTCTTCCGTATAGCGGTTTGTAATAAGACCACCACCAACACATGAAATAACCATTTCTGTGACGTTCGTCGGGGTTCGTTCACTGTGACGTATCTCCCCGCTTCCCGGTCGGCTGATGCAAGTAGCAGACTGGAGGTGTGGGATACAGTGGTTGCAGACTCAGCGTGGTTGCGTCCTAAATTAGACGGTTGAGGGACTGCGTGTCAGACAATTAATAACAGGGGATATAATGTGGTGACAAATGTCTGGGGTTTTTGTGTCTTTTTCTATCAGTTTTCTTCTGTTCTTTTAGGCATTCTGTGTTTATGTTGTTTTTATTGTGTTGATTTTCATTTTCATTTTCTTGCAATAGCTTATAGGTGTTTCCTATAATATTTTCCTTTCAATATAATTAATTTGCCTTGACCCGCTTTGACCCCTTCTCCCTTACATTAATATTTTTACCCATCCTTAATTGGTTCTTCTTCTCTTCCTTCTTCTTCTTCTTCTTCTCCTCCTCCTCATTCTCCTTCTCCTCCTCCTTCTCCTTCTCCTCATTCTCCTCCTCGTCCTTCTCCTCCTCCTCCTCCTTCTCCTTCTCCTCCTTCTCCTTCTCCTCCTCCTTCTCCTCCTGCTCCTCCCCTTCCTCTCCTCCTCCTCCTCCTTCTCCTCCTCATCCTTCTCCTCCTCTTCCTTATTCTTCTTCTTTAATATATAATATCATAATCATGTATCATTTGATCAACATTTATTCTGGTAATGCTAATCTGTTCATCCTTCCTCAAAGTGTGTTTGAGTGTTAGCAACCCTTTACCCCTACTACCACCGTCCCCTCCCCCCTTAAACCCAGTCTCCACCTCTACCCCACCCCAAAATGAAAAGGTTCGGTAATACTCTACACTAACAATGTGTGACCCAGATTTGTATGCCTCTTTGATATGTGACTGTTCAAATACCAACGGTCATAATATCTTGTCATGTTCACATATTTTGTATTTCACATTCTTTGGTCCACGATGTTACATTTTGGCCCTAATTAGGTCATAAAATTGGTGACTATTACAGCCTTTTTATAAATTATAATTACATATATTATGTAGTTATATATTTGTGTGTATCATTCATAGGTGTAGATACAGTCTGAAAGTTACATTGTACAAGATGGTGATACTTTACAGCTTTTGAGTAACACTATACAGCGTTGCCCAAAAAGAATGCTACACATGTGATCATTAATTTCTTCAACATCATCCACAAAATGTCATTGGTGATTATGTCATGGGTTAGAACATTCTTTTTCCAATAAAATGATACCATGATCATTAATTTTGATTGAGATGTTTGGATCGTAGGGCTATTTTTCTGAGGCAATGTAATTTCCTAAATTTGCTATGTTTTAAACTCCAGCAATCATCAGAACACCGAAATATTCTCGCCTTACGGTGTGCCATAGAATAAGCTCCGTCGAGACAAAAGGGCAGGAATGCACTCGCTTTCAAAAGGAAGACGATGTGAGCTACATTCAAAAGGAAGACGATGTGAGCTACATCTCCATTGTCATCGCGGTTTGTCGGGTAGGGCATGCTGGCACGCGAGAATATCTCGGTGTTCGGATGACCGCCGCTGATGAAAAATTTGCAAATTTGAAAAACGACATTGCCTCGGAAAAATGGCCGCAGGACCCAAATGAATCGCTCAAAATCAATGATCCCGGTATCATATTGTTGGAAAAAGAATGTTCTACCCGCTGAAACAAAAACCAATGACATATTGCAGATGATGTTGAAGAAATTAGTGATCGCATGTGTAGCATTGTTTCTGGGCCACCCTATATATCTGTTGACTCATTCAAAGGAACAGGCTGAGGCACTACATTGAAGCTTGCCCTTTATGGGCATAGAGTAGAATTATAACTGCAGTATTTAAAAAGTATTTGAAACACCTTGTATTAGTACTGCATTCAAATGTTTTTTATAAAATATTTACAGTAAATTAGTGTTGTTGATGGTAGTACGGATAAATAATGTTGATATATTGGTATAGTGATATTGTATGTAATGAAAATAGAAATTGTGTTCACACAAATTTACTATCAAACGTGATATATTATAAAAGCTGTACATTTGTATTCAAGTATTTGAGCATGAACTAAACTGGAGTATTATTTATGATAAATATAATTCATCATATCATTTAAAATCAATTGCATTATATATGATATTGTACGTCAGATAATTTATTGTATAGTAGTGCAATTCAGTGTATGTTGTAATTATGAGTGGTATATTATGAGTGATACACAACTAATCCTTCTTGCCGGTATTCATATTTATTTATTAATCTTTTGTATATTTTGTGTCATTTATTCAAATATTTTACTGCTTGAATGTTACTTCCTGCCAAATAGTAATGTATTCAAGTCATAATTATGTATGCTTATAATATTTGTTACATGTATGTATGATAACCTACCACTATTATATATGTTGTGCTACCAGATTTTCCACAAAGTAGACCTATATTGTAAAATGACACATTCAATAAATAGTTGGCTTGCCACCAAAGAACTTGCTGTTTCCTAGACTTATGAGATTATCTTACTTTGTAAGTACATGTTGTGCACCCAGACAGACGTGGTAATATAGGTAGATAGATAGGTAGATAGATAGATAGATAGATAAACAGATGGATAGATAGATAGATAAACAGATGGATAGATAGATAGATAGATAAACAGATAGATGGATAGATAGATAGATAAACAGATAGATGGATAGATAGATAGCTTTAGATAGATCGATATAGATAGGTGATAGATAGATATAGATAGATATAGATAGATACTTAGATA
>JZLH01S0147767.1:25952-37763 GCA_001188425.1 Eucidaris tribuloides | reverse complement strand
TTTAACGGTCAAAAGGTCAAAGATCACGAGGACCCATACTTAATATCTTTACCACGATAACTTGAGAACAGCTTATCGGATATTGATAAAATTTGGGTGTATTATGGGGCATAAATGAAATTTCAGAGTTGAAGGTCAAAGGTTACGATGCCCCGTACATTCAAAGTTTGGAATTGGACGGGGGTGTGGAGGCATACCCCATCGGCTGCGCGCAGCCGAATTGCTCTAGTTTAATCATGAGATATTTTCCCAAGTCACTCAGTATTTTTTAAAAAGATTCAAATGTTTTGTCCATATTTGCTAGCCCAACAATGTGTCACGTGCAGTTATTGATAATGTTAAGTTGCAAATCCTGCAGTGTTGGTAATGTTACTTTTTGTTCATGAATGATAATAATTGTGAAGTTGTCTTTTATTTATATCTAGAATGATTCTTTTTTATAGCATTTGTTTTTTTATTGCTTTTACATTGTGCTGTAAATTTTCGAGATTACCATTCCGATTATTCCTACATGTATGTGATGAAAATTAGATCATTATGAATTAAAATAAAATGTCCAGCTTTGAAGTAACACTTACGTTGCTCAGATTTAGCTATGACCATGTAGTAGAGGTAATTTAAATGTTAGTCTTGATGATTTTAATTATATCCATGGGAATTTTATTTTTTTCTTTACCTTTGCGAGCAATTTGTGAAAGCCCAAATTTGACCAGGTGTTATTATTTAAATTTAATCATGAGTAATTAGCAGTAATATGATAATCATCGTTCAACATTTTTGTAAAACATGATCAGTGTTTGACTTTGATATGATATTTTTTTACCAGCAAATATTGTTAGATGTATACGAAAACCGACCATCAACTGAAAATTCTTTTGTCAGTTCTTGTTAACCAAAGAAGGGGTGAGATCATACATGATTTGTATTTGTTGGAGGAGATTTCATTTCAAACCAGATGTTTGCAGAGATGATAAGTATCAAATTAGGTGTGACCACGGCTGAAATTCGATGACAATATTTGTAATTGACGTGGATTATATTACCTATCTGCTGCTACCAGCGTGATGTTTTTCACAAACATTTGGATATATCGTTATCTTCAGTTCTGGTCAATCTTCAATCTTTCAAACGGTATGGTATTCCCATGCCAGACATGAGAAAATAATTTCTAGATTTACAATAACACATTATTTTTCAGTGATCAACAGGCCGATATTCATATGTGCATTTGGTGTATGACAGTTTTATTTTTAAATTCTTGATTTCCATGGTTTTAAAAGATCAAATTGAATATTCTATCTAAATAAACCACATAGACACCCATTCTCACCTTAACCCCCCAAAACGATCAATGGAAACAGGGTTAATGGGACAGGGTATGAATTTAATATTAGTACGTGGTGAATGTGCCTCAAATATAAGGAAGCTAGAACTATTCTAACATTCCATTTAGTAACATAATTTTTAATTCACTGTAGACTGTACGCATAGGGTAAGGTATTCTTCAATTAATGTATCAAGTAATCTCTGCATTCATTGACATGTGCATGGAAAAAGGAAGCCTGAAAAGTTTTGATTCAACGGTAAACGTTTTAATTCAAAGCTTTGGGCAATACTGGTGTATTTCAGATAATACTTCTCCTGACCATTTTAATTGATTTTAAATTTCTTTAACTGCTTATGAAATATGAAAGAAGTATTCTGACTGTAGGTTAGTTCAATTTAAAGTATTTGCAGCTGTAAATTTTGCAGATAAATCCATTGTAATTTCGTTTACGTATGGTATATTATGCATCTTGGTGTAGAAAGTATGTCTAATTGTTTTAGTTCCGCTTCTCAAGATGCTTTATGTATGTTTAATTTATGTGTAGATTCATCTCGCTCGTGTAAATTATTACATTTTACTTTATTTGTAAATACCCGATTTACCTAGTTATTTTCTTGTCATAAAATGTTTGTTACAAATATGTTGTAATGATAATTCACCCTAAATGATTTCCAAATGCGTCTGGTGCTACTGTGCTAATCTTCATTGTGTTAGCAACTAACACCCCCTCCCCCTCCCCCCCCCCCTCCCGGCCGGTTTGCTGGGTTCATTTGGAGAATATCCAATCACTATTACGAGTGCATGTAAACGTGCTCACGGCATGACACCATGGGTACAGAAAATAGAAATGGAGTACGTGGACGTATGCCTTAGGCATGACGCTGGATGAGAGTGATTGAAGTACATTATGGGTTAATGTACGTACACCCTATGTAAACAACTAGCTTTATTGTCACGAAAAAGGTTTAAAGTAGAAACCAGTTTTAAGCCTAGTGTCTAAGTACGAAAAGATGTTTAAAAAAATCGATTGGATTACTACCTGTATTTGATTTCTGAGTACTTAATACATAAAAATTATGACGTGCATGAATTCACAACTGTAAATTATCAGTTGGAACAATATGATTCTAAAGTAACTGCCTTCAATTTTCACATACCTGCTTTAGAAGCCATGTCTATTATAATTGGTTGATACAGGCCAGTAGTGTCGCTTCAGTGTAATAAATATTAGTCCATTTATCAGGGCATTGAATGACCGACATCATTAACCTTGGCAAGCTGACATTGTCAACCCAAGAGGGTATTCTAACGGGTACATCAGTGTCATCATCAAATGAGAGCAATACTGTATTAAATTCATATCAATATCGATATCACAGCCAGTAACTTCAACCAATTTGTTGACCATCGCTATAATATGATCGATCAATCAATTTCTATTTTTGTTGTTAATAGGTTTAAATTAACAAAAATAGAAATTGATTGATTGATCATATTATAGTGATGGTCAACAAATTGTTTGAAGTTACTGGCTGTGATATCGATATTGATATGAATTAATTATAGTATTGCTCTTATTTGATGGTGACATTTTTATATATACCTCCTTGCCAAAGTAAGTTTGAAGGGGAATACAGATATCAATATGGGTCTGTCCGTTGCAAAAATATTATGGAGCGAACTACTCCCCAGAGTTTTTGTTGTTGTTTTTGTGGGTACAGATGATGACCTTAAGTTCATAATGAGCAAAACATTAAAACATTCCTTTTGTTTTGTTACCAGGCAATCGCTTCCACGGTAAATGAATGTTTATAAACCCACGATTTCATTGTCGATATGACAAAGCAGGCAGGCGAGGATGTTAATCAGATTGGTGATAACTTTCGGGTGCAGGGATGAAAATATATATGGGTATTACGTTTTTATACAGTGGATGACATTGTTTAATGATATTTATGATATTGACCGGCAACATTCATGTATATTGTTTAAGGATCAAATTTGACTCCTTTTCAGTGGCATCTCGTTGACTCATAAGTAAAAGTACTCGTGAGCATGTGACTGTTAACGTTTTACATATAACATGATCATAAAGAAATCGCACAACTTAATTTGGTGTATTTGGTGTATTTTGTTTGATTTTGTTTGTGCCGTGCATGAAACTGGTATCGATGCTGGTCCAGGAGGAAGGAATGTAGTATTGTCTTGTCAATACACAAGGCATGGTGGTTTTCTCTCTACCTTCAGTGTACAAGGCGACAGATCAATATCGTGCATGTATTCAAATATAACTGAGTTTTCATGCGTAATACCAGAGGCGTCGATCCTGGGGTGGCAAGGGGGGGGGGGCAGGGAGGCAGTCGCCACTCCGAATGAATATATGGCGGGGGGAAAAAACATCGATTTGCCCCGCCCCCAATAATTATGGACAACTTTGAAAAAATAATAAAACAAACAGCGATTTCCCCCCCCCCCAATATTGGGACAACTTAAAATATAATAGTAGTAATGCAAGGCGATATGTTTAAAAAGCTATTGGAAAGTACTATAAAACCATTAAACTTACCATAAATAATACATATTGAACATAGCACAATATTATATTCTATACTGCAATTTGGCGCTCGCGGAGCACGCAGAATTTTTTTTGACATTTTCTTTTCACTTTTGCCCCCACCCCCCCCCAATCTAAATGGATCGACGCCCCTGCTACAAATATTACTAGCATTATAACCAAGAGTGTGTCTTCATTAGCAGGCTCTGAATTTTTCCGGGGGGGGGTTAGGACCTTATTCCCTTTCATTTGTTGTCAACGAACTAGTTCACGATCGTCACATGTAGAAGATTTCTGTAAACACAGTCCTACTTATTGGAATGAGGAGTAGAACTGATGAAGACTTCGACGAACAGGAGTAACTTGAGGCCGTTCTTTGTTGACACTTCATACAAATAAGAATATAAAACACACAGTTAATTACATGCAATCATCCAGAAAAACAATTCAGAGATTTAAGAATCTTAACGCCAAAGTGCAGCGACGTCAGAAATCAGGAAGACGGTACAACAATGTAAACATGTTCCGTACAATGTTTATACCGAATCAGAGACTCTAGAGAATAGTCTGGATTTGTAAACTGCTCTCTTTTTTTAGTTATCCCAATCGCTAGCGTCAGCGAGTAGTGCAGACGAATTTGTACACGGAAAATAGATTCGTAATGTCAAATTTTCATATTCAGACAAACGAATTAACTAACAGTATTACTGTGAAAGAGTGTTGAAAATTAAAACCGGTCTGGTATCTATATTGGATCCCCCTGCCCCCGTGTTAAATTTAAAATCTCTAGTTTTGGGAGTGTAGATATCATGCACCATCTTGACTTTGTCGACCGATTAGGCCAGTAAACTGATCTGACAGGTACACATTTTCTTGAATCGACCATTTGACGTTTTAATTAAAAAAAAGACACAGTCCTTTCAAGCAGCGAAGTGAGTGCCAAACTAGGTGGGCTAAAAGGGTTCTACAAGATTCTAGAACAATGACCCTACTACACCTCGGGACAATTACCACCCACGGACAATTCCTTTTGGACAACTTTCCCCTGAACAATTACCACCCCCCCCCGGAATTCTACCGTCCGCGCGATTATCCATTCGAACAACTCCCCCGTAGATGAGTATTCTTTAAGACAACTACCCCTTGGACAGTTTCCCCGACAACTACCTATCAGACAACTATCCCTTGGACGATTCCCCCGGACAACTACCCCCATGGACAACTACCATCCAGACAACTCCCCTTTGGATTATTACCACCTGGATGATTACCCCCTAGGACAATTTTCTCAACAACTACCACGTGGACATCTACCACCTGGAAAACTACTCCCTGGACAATACTACCCGGACGACAACAAGTCCCCAGTAGATAGTATCTGCCAGGACATCTATCCTTAGGACAGGTCCCCTGGACAACTGCCTTCTGGACAACTACCACTTGGACAACTTCTCCTTGGATTATTACCACCTGGGCAACTACCCTCTAGACATTGACCCCGTAGGACAACTCCCCTGCAGATGAGTATCCTCTGGGACAACTACCCCTAGGACAATATTCCCAACAACCACTGCCCGGACAACTACCGCCCGGACAACTACTCCCTGGACAATTACCACCCAGATGATTATCCCGTAGGACAACTCCCCTACGGATAAGTATCCTCTGGGACAACTAGCACTAGGACAATAACCCCAACCACTGCTGCCGGACAACTACCACCCGGACAACTACTCCCTGGCCAATAAAGCCTGGATGATAACCCACAAGGACAACTCCCCAGCAAACGAGTAGTCACCAGGACAACTACCACCAGGACAATTACCACCCGAACAACTACCTCCCGGAATACCGCCCGGAAAACTACCCCTAGAACAATTCCCCTGGGACAATTACCACCCGGTCAACTATCCCCTGGACAATTACCATCTGGGCAACTACTCCCCAGACAATTACCACCCAGTTGAAGACAAATACCCCCACAGACGAGTATCCACTAGGACAAATACCACCAGGACAACTACCACCCGGACAACTACCTCCTGAACAACTATCACCTGAACAACTATCACCTGGACAACTACCACCCGGACAACTATCACCTGAACACTATTACCTGGACAACTATCACCTGAACAATTATTACCTGAACAACTATCACCTAGACAACTATCACCTGAACAACTATCACCTGGACAACTATCACCTGGACAACTACCACCTGAACAACTAACGCCTGAAAAACTACCGCCTAAACAACTACCACCTAAACAACTACCACCCGGACAACTACTACCTGAATGACTTCCACCTGAACTATCCCGTTACAACTACCACCTGGAAAAGTACCTCCTTACAACTACCACCTGAACAATTACCTCGTTACAACTACCACCTGAACAATTACTCCTTTACAACTACCACCTGGACAACTACCCCCTTACAACTACCACCTGAACAACTACCACCTGGACAACTACCCCCTGGACAACTACCCCCTTACAACTACCACCCTAGACATCTACCCCGTTACAACTACCACCTGGACAACTACCCCTTTACAACTACCATCTGAACAAATACCACCTGGGCAACTACCCCCTTACAACTACCACCTGGACATTTACCCTGTTACAACTTCCACCTGAACAACCACCGCCTGGGCATTTACCACCTGGACAACTACCACCCGAACAACTACCGCCAGGACAACTACTCCCTTCTTTTTCTCGAAAATTAAGATGGTTTACTTTTCTTTTCTATGCTACTGCTGCTGCTGCTGCTACTATTACTGATACCTCTACAGTAGTACTATTTTTACCGCAATGAATAGTTCTACTACATAAGCATACTTTCATGCTGCTGGAATTTTTCCAGGAAAAAAATCAGCACCTCTCTTTTCCTTTCATTGGTCTGCCAAATGAACTACTTAACGGTCCGTGCATGTAGAAGATGTCTGTAAACACAGTCCTAATTATTACAAGGGTTGAGTAGGAAAACTGATGAAGACTTGGACAAAGAGGAGTAACTCGAGACATTTCTTTGTTGATACTTCATACAAATGAGAATCCAAAACACACAGTCAATTAAGTGCAATCATCCAGAAAAGCAATTCTGAGATTTAAGAATCTTAACGCCAAAGTGCAGCGACGTCAGAAATCGGGAAGACGGTACAACAATGTAAACATGTTCCGTACAATGTTTGGATCAAAGACTCCGGAGCGTATTGTAAACTGCTCTCTTTTGTTCAACCCAATTAAGTGCCATCATCCGCAAAAACAGTTCTAAGACAGACCTTTGGGACCAGGGACTGCTGAGGGTGCTGCAGCACCCCGACTTTTTTTTTTTAAGTTTGTTTAAGGGGCATATCATCCCCTAGGAAAATTGAACTATAAGGATGTCCCATAGGCCCCTGGCGGATGGGGTTACTGGGGTGCTACATCACCCCCTTACAAAATGCACAACACCCCCTAAAAATCGCTCCCATGGCCCCGTTTATAGAGTTCAGAATCTAATGGCGCGTTTACACTATGTTCCCGGCGGCCATGGCAACCACGTTTCACCGTGGACAAAACGGGATGGACGTGAGACCACGCGGGAGGACCCGCTACGGATCACCTCCAAGTGCTGGTTCTGGTTCTGGTGGTTTACTGCATAAACTCCTCGACGGGATGTGACATGCAGGCGCCATATTGTCGACTGAGCATACTTTAATATTAATTTTGAAAGTGACTATTTTTGATGATTTTATCCATATCGATTTGTTTTAACCGGTTTCTAAATATGTCGATGGAGGAAGCATCTCTAACGTGTGACGGTAGGCAATTCCATTCGGAGAATGTACGTAGTAGTAACGAATATTTGTAACAGTCCTTGGAAGTAGGGAGTTTGTTGAACGAGATTGAAGATTGTTTCCGCGTGTGGACCCCCCCCCCCTGATGGTGTTGACTGGTATGAATCTGTATTAATTGCGATGAGCTTATGGATGGATTTATATATTAAAGTTAATCGTTGAGCCGCTCTTCTGTGGATAAGGGGTTCCCGCGTGGTCTCACGTCCATCCCGTTTTGTCCACGGTGAAACGTGGTTGCCATGGCCGCCGGGAACATAGTGTAAACGCGCCATTAGATTCTGAACTCTATAAACGGGGCCATGTTACGGCCTATAACGTACTGTCGAGTTTTATTGCGTTCCCCTCGTTTTCCTACGGCCTACTAGGTTTCTCATCCTCATCGTGACTACCGTGGCAAATTTTTGACGGTTAAAAATTTGGCCCGGCATCCACGGTAACACGGACTGTCACGTTTGCCCAGCCCGTCCTCCCGCGTGGTCTCACGTCCATCCCGTTTTGTCCACGGTGGCCTGAAACATGGTTGCCGTGGCCGCCGGGAACATAGTGTAAACGCGACATTACAGATAAAGTGCAGTGACGTCAGAAATTAGGATGGCGGTACAGTAATGTAAATACATGTACATGTATTCAACACTCCCTACAATGTTTGTATCAAATCAGTGCGTACTAGTCGAGATTTTTAAACTGATATTTTGGTTTACCCCAATTTCTAGCTTCAGCGAGTAGTGTAGATGAATCTGTATACTACTGTGTTGGCCATGTAGATAGCAGATGTGTAAATTTCTAATTTAGACACCAAATGACTTACTTTACTGAAACACTGAGAGTATGACTTGCAAGAGTGTCAAAAATTAAACTCGGTCTGGTATCTATAATTGGGGTCCCCTAGATTTAAAACCACTAGTGTTTGGAGTGTAGATGTAAATACCATGCACTATCTTGACTTTATTTTATCGACCGATTAAGCCAGTAAACCAATTTGACAAGTACACAGCTCCTTGAATCGACCGTTTGACGTTTCAATTAAAAAGACCACGACCTTTCGTGAAGTGACACAACGTATTAAACTAGGTGGGCTGAAAGGATTCTTTAACAATGACCCTCAACAAACACCCCCCTGGGACAGCATCCTGGTACCCGGGGGGGGGGTAACGTGTCGGTGGGGGGGGAATCATCCGGGGATTAATTGTCCGGGTGGTTATTATACGGCTGAAAGCAGTATGAAGATAGAGACTGCTCTTGAATGATTCCACATCTCCGTTAGATGTCGTAATGACTGATTGCTGATGCTTGCCGTTGAGAATAAAGTAGTCTGGAACCCAGACAAGCAAAGATATATGTTGGCGAGTTCCTTTCACGGCCGTGTGATCGACGTGTACGCAGACGGTGAGGGATCACTATCCAATTTCGATCGGATTACAGAAAATCCATCTCTCTACCTCATAAATTGCGCCGAGTTTAAAATAGTATGGACACGGAATTGACAAGCCCGTAGTCAGCTTGCATTAATGTAATAATTATTTATTGATCTACGGCCATCGCTGTATGAAATAATTGCAAAACGTATTTTTATGCTCTAACTGTATGTGTCTTTCGTCAAAGTTCTTCATGCTATACGTATCCAGTAAATTTTCTTAGTGGGTCGTGATCATAATTGTTTGACCTTATCACAATGAAATAACAACAAGATATGATTAAAATGCACCTGATGATTAACGCCTTTTCATTTGTGTCATTGCGAAAAGGCTCTGGAAAAAAAGGTAGACTATTTTTTGTTTTGGGGGGGTGGGGTAAGATCCTCTCGACCCCCCTACATACTACAATAAATATCCAAAGTACCTTTCTGTATTTATAGTTACAAATTATACGTGGGACATTTACATTATTAGACCCAGTATATCCCACGCTAATTGAACACTTGATCCAATCATTAGTAAAAACTGTTCCACCAATGTACCATTATTTATTGGAGGGAAATGGTATCGATTTACAACGTCTTAAAAGTTGGGTTGAAATGTTTCCTCTCATATGTTCCCGCCAATCAAACAACCTTGTCACAAGATAAACAGACGACAAGATTTATGAGAGAACATCGCCAATTTGGGGAATCAGTCTCAACAGTAAATCCACTTGACGTATAGCAACAGCAGGGGTGGCGCCACAGGGGGTAGGGTGCAGCCGTCCCCTATTTTTTCAAAGTAATGAAAATAACAGGAATTTTACCAGTTTAAAGAAAAATGGTTCCGCCATTCGCCCCCTATTCCCCCCTGTCCCCTCTCGTCAGATGATGTTGGCTCGTAATTTGGCAGGTATTTATTTTTTTTGCGGGCCCCCTACCCCCCACCCCTACCCCTACCCCCCCCCCCCGCTTGTTGGATGATGCTTGACATGTAATTTGGCAGATATTTTTTTGTTTGGGGGCGGTCAAAATATTCCCGACAGATTTTTCGCTCCTTTTAAGATTTCACCCTGGCGCAGCCCCTGAGCACAAGTATGTCGAAGTATCATTCCCCTCGCTAAACGGTTAGTGGGAGGTGAACAAGGCACAAACCACTACTGCATCAAGATCGATGGAATAAATTTTTAAACAGAAAACCACATTCATTCTAAATCTTGCGAAATCGAAAATCCTGGACAAATTAATTTTGACATGTTTAACAAAACTGATTGCTGAGCAGTCATCCGTGGTCGAATATGAACAACCAATACACCGCATGCAAGTGAAATGATTATGCTCTCAATCCCCGGTGCAGTCGTTTTTATGTTTTTGTTTCTCAAAGATTGTTTCACGAATCTGGGTTTTCCTCTTTTGTTTTATTGAAACTGTACAGCGTTATTATAGCCATTGCACATCTCGTGTATCTCCCACCTCTTCCTTATCCAGCAGCGTTTAAAATTTACTGCAAAAATGAGACAGACTCGCCACAGGGATTCCGTCACATTATATATTTTTTGAGATTTTTTTTTACAATGTTTCCAGTCTGATAACCACAGTAATAAAAAAAGATTATCTTGTCTATTGTGCAGTTGATACTAACCATCTGTCACGCATCCTCCCCCCTCAGTGGGGGAAGGACTCATATATTATATTAGTGTACACATAATGCGTGTCCAAGAAAACGCTTAAAAAGAAGTGTTTTTAAGCGGAACGCGTAACGTGCATCCCGTGTTAAGGGGGTCCGATTTTCAACAAAAAAGGGTCATTTTAATTAATGCAGCCGAACGCGTTACTTGTTTAAGGGGTTAATTTTCACGACAAACCGCTCAAGATCCTTGTTAAGGGTTTTTTCATGGAAGTATAAAACCTGTTTAGGGGGTATTTTTAAAAACCATGGACACGCATGTGTACACCAATATATCTGAGCCCCCCCCCCCCCCGGGCACGCAGCGTGGTTTCGTCTCTTTCTCAGAAATAGAGACATGTCGCCAGCGACTTTCGTAAGAGAACAATTAAAAATCATGAATAAAATGATAATGTCAGAGGTAAAAATGTCAGAGGTAAAAATGTCAGAGGTAATAATGTCAGAGGTAAAAATGTCAGAGGTAAAAATGTCAGAGGTAATAATGTCAGAGGTAAAAATGTCAGAGGTAATAATGTCAGAGGTAAAAATGTCAGCGGTAAAAATGTCAGCGGTAAAAATGTCAGAGGTAAAAATGTCAGAGGTAATAATGTTTTTTTGGTCCAGAGTCAATTTAAGGGTTCTGGAAGCTCGGGGGGGGGGGGGGCAGAGTTCACGATCTCTTGCTGTACTTCTGCATTTTTTTTATTTATGCCATCTGATACACAAACCAGCCGATACAAATTTGGGGGCAGCACACCCATGGTGCACTCCCTCTTGATCAACCACTCTTATTCAAAGGGTCCCAGTTCCAATCTGACCGCTGAGAAGCGCTACTTTAAGTATTAAGACGGCATCAAATCATCTAAAGATAAGACAATGAAATTAGCTATGACAAACAACCTCTTCAAATTATACTTTAACATCAAACTCTTTTATTACTGTATGATATGTAACAGTAGTGGCGATTTCATGTGAGGAGTGTGTGTGTGTGTGTGTGTGTGGTGGGGTGGGGGGG
>JZLH01S0147760.1:0-10546 GCA_001188425.1 Eucidaris tribuloides | reverse complement strand
TCTGCAAGAATAGAAAGTTTGTCATATTATGTTCATACTGTATAAGGCATCAATTAAATATACATGTGGGTACTCTAATTAGGGCATATTACACACGTCATTCCCACATAAATTCTTTTTAAGAGATAGTTGTGGATATATATAGTTACATGTACAGGCTTACCTGTATACAGCTTAAGAGAGCTAAGAAAAGTGTTCTTTATGAGCAGGTGGTCTATATTCAGCAAAAAAAATTCAGAAAAAAAGTCCCTCTCGTAGACCACAGAATAATTACCAAAATCAGGTTTTATATTTCACATATTTAGAAAGCCCATTTAATTTTGTAGTTCCTTTGAAAATTGCAAAGGTCTCGCTTCATTGGTTTTGCATATACAGGCTCTTATGTAACAGCAGTGCTTTCCGGCCCATTCCAAGTTTGCTGAAAAGAAATGCACACTACCATGCATTATTCCATGCTTCACTCTCATATCAATGACTGTGTTCTTGTTGTTATTAAGTTACTAAAGTCAAGTTCATTCAGTTTTTTTTTATGAAAACTAATTAGAATTCAGTTCCGCTGGTCATGATTGCTTTCACAAGGCGTGTTCTATTTACAGTTTGCCTTCAATGTCCAGCATGTAAACCTTTACTGTACTCCTGCACATCCTTCCACCTGATTTCCATTCAGCTTGATGCATTGACGTAGCACTGCAAACTTGGAATGGAGTGAAAAGCACTGCTGTTACATAATAGACTGTGTATTCAAAACCAATGAAGCGAGACCAATGACATTTTCACAGAAGTTAGAAATTAAATGGGCTTTTTAAATCTGAACACTAAATTTGGAATGATACTCGATTTGGGAATAAATTTAGCCGTCTTTCAGAGGGACAGTTTTTGGGGGACACGCTGTAGGTTCCAGTATAATACGCATTTTAATGAGAAGCGCTTTTCCATGGAAACACACAAAATATGTGGTTTTCTATAGAGGTGGTTGCTTCAGCAGGATTGACTGTACCTCTGTTAATTGAAGGGGTCTATATTTTACTATTTGTCTACCATGCCCAACTGCAAAAATTGGTGGTTTTCTTCCAGAAAAAAATAAAATTAATATTGAATGATGGAAAATTAGCAGAAAATATTAAATAATTTGCTGCAAAACTAATAAAATCCTAGCACAGATAGTGCACACCTTATTGCCCCACACTTCGATTTAAAGATTTGACCTGATCCACTCCTTAACCTGACTCATCATCATCTCTGTCATCATTGTTATCATCAACGTGGACGTTATCATCATCATCATCATCATCATCACCATCATCATCACTATCATCATCATCATCATCATTATCATTCTTGGGTTTTTTTTTTTTATTTCTCAGAGAAGTGGTTTTTCCACCGTCTTTGTTTCTTTTCTTTCTTTTTGTTAACGCATAAATTAGACCCCTAACCACATTGTTTAAGTCACTCTTCCCCAATCCCTCTTCCTGTTTATAGTATGGTCAATTGACTGTAGTACACCGCAGTAATAGAAATTTTAGATATCACAGGCCATCTTAAATGCATTGTATAACAATGTTTTCAGTTTAAAAAATCTGAGCTACCTGATTCCCCATGCTACCAGTGTCTCTGTTACGGTCTAAAAATGAAGCCCTGGAAAAATGGCAGTCAAAACGATTATCAAGTGCTTTGAAAAAGTAAAAATCATTGAGAGACCATTCCAGTTTTCCCCCATAGACTGCTGTGTTGCATAATTTCCTATCGGCTGAGAATAATTAATGTGCCAATTTGTATCTGCACATATTTTACTAGTGACAGAATTATTCTTATAACTGTCCAAACTTTTGTGTTCTAGGGTGTTTATTTGTCCATTCAAACACTGTCAGATATGTCAGATAGCAAAGTTCAACAATTTTTTAAACGGGTCTTCCCCAGTGTTATACATGTAAAGTGTCTTTAATTGTAAATATTTAAAATATTATGTAGATAAGAAACGCATTACCTTATCTTTCCTTCTTTGTAGTTGTGATGTTGGAAAGGTGTGTCTCAGAGTTACAGTTTTGCTTGTTGTTGTTGTTTTTTGGGGGGTGGTGATGAAGAGGGCTGTTCAAAGTCCAAGCCTATAGTAATTTGGCTTACACCCTTGTTACGACTAATCAAATATGACTGAGTTATATTTCTGTTCAATTAAATTCAGTTCTTTACTTCATCTGTTCATTTGTTTAAATCGTTAGAAGTTACGAACTGGTAATACATAAATAAGTATGTCGTATTTAGTGCATATTTGTAATGTTTACGATATTGTTCATGATTTTCGTCTGGTCGAATAAATAATGGTGATAAATAATAATGATAATATGACAATAATGATGATGACGATGATGACAATAATGATGATGATGATGATGATGATGATGACGACGACGATGATGATGATGATGATGATGATGATGATGATATTGATAATAATTACTATAGTAATAGTAATAAAAATAATAATAAGTAGTTGTAGTAGTAGTAGTAGTAGTAGTAGTACAGTAGTATCATTATTATTATGACTGAATTTTGTTTGCGATTGTTAGTTTTTCAGGACTGATTTGTACAGGTATCTTTCACATAAAGGTCCACTTTCAAGGTGCCGTTCACGCGCAGAGAATTCAAACACAATTATGTTAATATTATTATGTGGTTATTAACCTAAACATGCAATTGTTGCAGTGGCATGGTGTACAAACTGCACAATAAAAACTAATGTTATATTCTATCACACTTCTAAACTTTATGTTGCATTGTCGACATGTCATGTACCCCTTTGTATCATTTGAGCTTAATCTATTCCGTCTGGACAGTGATGTACATGTAGTAAAGAGAAACAGAAACTTTGCAAAGTCTAGTAAATGCTGTGAATTAGTCTTGAATTGCTATTGAGTCCAAAGTCCATTTTATACAGTATATGTAACTCTCTTCCATACCATTTATTCTTTTCGGCTATTTATATAAACTGGAAACATGACATGAATTCGTTGGTTAAATGTGTAACTGTAAAATATTAAATTCACTGGATGATAACATGGGACTTTAGAGCTTATGTACTTTCAAACAAAAACTGAAAAAGATGTTATCAGATAATTATCTAGAAAATATTTAATCTCGAAATCCATGGAAAGTAGTTTAACACCAAACCACAATCCCAATACCTATATAATTATCTTTTTTAACACTCCATATTTATTAAGATCATCCTTACCCTCCCTATCCATCCCTTTCTTTTATTTTACCCCTCTCTCTTCTTCAACCAATTATGTTTTTTTTTTTCGTTTCTTTGTATTGGGTTTTTGTGATTGTGTATTACTTTTGTTAGGTTCAACTCCAGTCATACTTCAATTTATTCAGTGTGACCTATGTAATACAAGCTAGCTTTTTATTTATTCCAGATACAGCCATCTTGTGTCCGTTTCGGGACAGTGTGACGCCACTTTAAACGCATGAATCGTTTAAGTCAAATGTTCTAAACTCAGGTTTAGTTAAACTTTGATGAGAATACGGCCCATGCAGTGCAAAGTTGGAATTAAAGTCTTCTGTAAGTCTGAATGTACCATAATCAATTGTTTTTTTTATACAGTTACATGTATATATAGTGTTCATCACAAATCTCTATAGGTAATGTGTAACTAAAAATAAAATCCTGACTGTACATCTGCATAAGCTCCAGCGTTTTTGTGTATTTTGTCTTGTGTGTTTATGTGTGTGTGTGTGTGTCTGTCTGTCTGTCTGTCTGTCTGTGAGTTTTGTGAGTGTGTGAGTATCTGTGTGTGTGCTGTGAGTGTGTGTGTGAGTGTGTGTTTGTATATGTGTGTGAGTGTGCATGTGTGAGAGAGTGTCTGTGTGTCTGTGAGTGTGTGTGTGAGTGTGTGTTTGTATATGTGTGTGAGTGTGCATGTGTGAGAGAGTGTCTGTGTGTCCGTATGTCTGTGTTATGAGTGTGTGTGTGTGTATCTTTGTGTGAGTGTGTGTGTGTGTGTCTGTCTGTCTGTCTGTGAGTTTTGTGAGTGTGTGTGCATCTGTGTGTGTGAGAGAGTGTGTGGTATGTGTGTATCTATCTGTGAGTGTTGTGTGTATCTGTATATATGTATCTATATCTGTATCTGTGTGTGTTTATCTATGTGTGTGTGTGTGTGTGTGTGTGTGTGAGTGTGTGTGTGTGTGTGTGTGTGTGTGTGTGTGTGTGTGTGTGTGTGTGTGTGTGTGTGTGTGTGTGTGTGTGTGTGTGTGTGTGTGTGTGTGTGTGTGTGTGTGTTGGGGGGGTTATGTTAATGTATTTTAATATTTTTAGAGCACCAAAATAATATTAATTGCCATGCTTATATGTTGTTCTGTGTTTTGACTTTATTTGTGTACATGTACAATTTTGGTTATTATTTTCTGTTTTGCTATTTGATATTTGATGTTGACAATGTTTTGTGTCCATTATTTATTATGTTCAGACTGTATGTCAAATGTTATGCTTTTGCATGACAATAAATCAATCTTGAATCTTGAATCATTCCATAATATACTTTAAACTTAGTGTACTTGTACTTGTGCCAAGTTTGTTGAAATTCATCATTCCTCTTTTCTGATATTGTATGCAGTAGTACAACTAGTGATTTATGACTTCCCACCTATGAAATTGTGACCTCCAAATATATTCAGTTTATTTATGCATTAACATGCAGGTTAATGTTAAATGGAAATGCTGTCTTCCCTTTATGAAGTATTAGTAGTGAAAGCATTTACCATTTTACCAAGACTTTCATGCATCAAAAGTAAATAAGTAAGTAAAGTCAGTGTTTATGAAAAGTAATGATTTTGTGATAATTAAAGGATTGCTACCAGTGGGGGGGAAGCAGAGATTGTGCTGTGTTTTAGATAATTTAATTGCTTTTGTCTGTATTACCTTGTCTCAGTGCATATTAAACGATGTTTGTGTCATGAGATGACTGATTTATATGTATATTTATCACATACTCTTGGCTGATATTTAGTTTCACTAAATGTCTGTAGAAAGGGGGTCTTATCCAGTATAGAAAGTTCATTTTATATCTACTTCAGTCTGAAACATATATCGATCAATTTGGTGTATCTCTTTGTCTCGGTTTAACGTTGTCTGTTAGTTCTCTGTGTTTTGTATGTAAAAAAGACCTTTGCTGTATCATTATAAAGAAGGTTCTCAGGACTCATAGAAAATGAAAAGACCGTTTCTGATCAATATAAAATTCAGACAAGAGATAATTATAAAGACTGCTGATAAAAAGTTTCAGACAAGAGCGGAAGTATGAACAGACTGCTGATCAATATAAAGTTCAGACAAAGAAATCAGAAAAGACTGGCCTGTCAATATAAGTTCAGACAACAGAGATCACGAAAAGACTGCTGAATCAATATAAAAAGTTGCAGACAAAGAAATATGAAGAGACTGCTGCATCAATATAAAATTCAGGACAAAGAATATGAAAAGCACTGCTGTATCAATATAAAAGTTTCAGACCAAGAAATCAGAAAGGCTGCTGAATTCAATCAATATAAAAGTTCGAGACAAAAGAAATATGAAACTCGTCAGAAGAATATGACATAAGACTGCTGAATAAATAGTTCAGACCAAAGAAATATGAAAAAGATCTGATCAATATAAAAGTCTGTCAGACAAAAGAAATATTGTAAAGGACTTGTGATCCAATATAAAAGATTCAGACAAAGAGAATTATGAAAGACTTGCTGGTCAATATGAAAGATTAGGACAACTGAGAACTATGAAAACTGCCTGATCAATATGAAAGTTCAGATAAAGAAATTATAAAAAGGTGATGCATCAACTATAACTGTTATTGCAGGCAAAGAAATATAAAAGTAATCCAGACAAAGAAAGGATATTTGTACGTGCGTGGATCAGCCTAGAGCTCGACGCCTTATCACTCATTTGCTTATGAGAGAATAGGAGGCGCTTTCGTCTTTACGTCTTTCCGCGGGGTCGGTGTTTTCTTTCTTTCTGAGACCGTGTCACAGAAACACATCGTTATTTTTTGTTTGTTGGAAGTCTTTCCAAGCCATCAAAACTGTTTCACGGGAAATATGAAGCCGAAAATTACGATGCTAGTGTGAATGAATACCCCACCCCTATACAGGGAGGCGAAAAAATGTTAATTGTTATGGTGTAATATTACGAGCACCGGGGCAGTGATCATGAATATTCATATAGGTTGTGATTCTTGCGAACCGGTGTAAACAAATCATTGACCTCTATTGTATCCCTGGTTAGCGCAGGGGATTCCCTACCGCGATGAATCACATTGTATACTATTGCATGCACTACTGCCTCCAAATCGCATGCTACCAAAGTCCCATCCAATAGACAGGGAAACACCTGTTAGAATGCGTCGTATACAAAATGAATCGAAGATAGTTAGAGTGATAACTTGAATGTCATGGAAAATAAAAAAGGTAAAAATGGTAAACCCAATCAACAAAACTGCCTGACATCTTGGTCAAAATATGGAAAGAATTTATAATGCAGTTATTACGAATCAAACAAGCTTGAACAAGAAATTGTTTGTGTTTAGGTTTGAAGCAATTAAGTGAAAAATGATTGATATAGGCCTATTGGGCTGGTGTTAAATATTGTTTTAAACGCAAATAAAAAGTACGTACTGGGGAATAGTGGAATGAATTTAGTGTGTAGGAAAAGAATGGAAAGATTTATTCATAAGCGTGGGAGGGAAATCATTTGGTAATTAATTCTTACTTAACTAATACATTATATTCCAAGGTAGTAGGAATATAATGTACGTCAAATATCTTTAACAAACTGTTAATTTTAATAAACTATCATCACAATTATTAATAGATCTAATTAATATTGGGAGGTTGTGTTCTAAAAAAATGACTAAATTCTTATTTGAAAACTTAGCAGATGATGGGTTAAGAAGGTAATTGTAACGTTGTGGTGCAATAATATTTTCTCCGGTGTAACAATCTCTCTACATTCTATAAATTGCAATACATTTCGATCGTACATCAACCTTGATTAAGATTTAACTTTTCGTTCTAATAGGTTTAGAATTCAATCTAACTCGATGTGAAATTTATATCAATTTGTCGGTCCTGACCACATTCGAGTTAAATTTGCTTTCAATATAAAGGAATTAGAGTGTAAGGTATATCGTGAAGTTTGCCGAGGCAAATGTAGTGAGGTGGGAGCGGTTAAGGGCATAAAAGGGCCGTTTGTTCAGAATTCTTCTAAAAGCACCAAATTTGTCTATATGTGTACCGCATTACCATACCTTACAATTTTGACGGGCCGCCAGAAGGGGCGCCCTCTGGGCGGCGCTATTTTTCGGATAAAATCCAATAGGCCGCCATTAGAGCTAACTACAGCTGTTATTTGCAAAATTAAAATGTCCATTGGCATAAAAGTTGGGTTGTTTTGGGGTTTACAGAATTCCACGGAACATGATTCTGATGCGTTATTTCATCGATATGATGCAGCAGTTTTGCCCTAGGTTATATTAAGAGGTCATACAATTAAAGTATAGCGGAACATTGTGATGGCTTCAATTTAAAAAAATTGTCGAATTTGATATGCTGAACTACATTAGTCATGTTTCTCATTTTCATTTGTACATATGTTGCTAGTGACAGCTTATGTCTAAGGTTTTGTGCTTCTTACTGTAGGTGTTTTCAAGTTTGTCTAGTTTAACTTAAAGTAGTGTTAACTACTATGGTATTTTAACTGTGGCTAAATGTTACCAATACCTTTAAGATCTTGACTAAATTTACCACAGTTAAAAAAATACTGAGCCTACGATATTCCCGCATTCTCCATTGGTCCTTTTGATAAGGTCTAAAAATGACGCCTGACAAAAAACAGATTGACAAAAAGTAGAGCATCTTGAATTGTTTGCTAGCGGTGGTGATACTTGTATGCGTTCTTAGGACGGTAAGAATGTCTAGATTTCTACAAATAGTAATTTAAATTTGCCCTTTATGGCAGTTCACATTCGTCCTCCTTTATCTTCCATAGTAGGACCAGTCGCAAATATTTGGTGAAATCCAACATGGCCACACCTGGGTTAGATGGTAAGTAGGCCTAACTTTCAAGTGACAAGGGTCATAATGGCTAAAAAAAGGGGCGGTATTTGGGCGGATAGCATATCATACTGAAAAGAGCGAGGAAATTGAGCTGTCGGAACAACAAGCAGATAAGGCTTCACGTAGGATCTTTCCAAAGGCACAAAATGCCATGTATGTCCCTCGTAATTATTTTATGCATTATTGTTGGGACCTTTTATTCCTGCAGCCAATGGATATTAACCAACAGTTGCCTGATATACTTTTTTTCTCATCGTGAATTTTTTCATTCTATGGAGGTGCATGTTATGCGATCCAGGGTGGTGTGGACCTCTCAATTTAAATATTCAACGATTACCGAATATGTACTTATGTAGTCTATCCTCTTAGTTTAAACCTTTATCAAAATATTGCTTCAAATCCTTATATCCAAAATGGCGGTCCAAAATGGCTGTACACCAACGAGCAGTGGGATACTGTAACTCGGTATCATTATCCATCCTTGTAGAAGAACTCTGGTATCTATCTCATATGCTTTTGAGTCAATTAATAAAATTAAACCATTGATCAATACGATTGCCCTCGTATGAATAAGAACATTGCAATCCAAAATTGGTTTCCAAAGATGACTGCAATAGCATCATTATTTTGCCAAAATGACTGTCAATTTACTGATTGGGATTCTACTGTCTTCTATTCATAATATTAGAGATTCGGCAATGCAGTTACACAACGGCAATAGATGAATATATTATTTTAGGAAGGTGACAATATTTATCCACGGTGGACATCAAAGAATGAAGCAACAAAAGTATACTTTTATGGCTGCGCAACAATTATTATATTACTGTCTATAAATGAGATAACACTAGAGTGAATCACTCGGGTATCCGCCACTAATGCTAAGTGGAACCGGCCATTGATATCCCTTAAAGAATGCATTGTTACAAACGGATTTCTGAAGAAATATATGTTCAAGGGACTTTTCCATGCATACGACCATACAACAACTGAGACGACTCACAGAAAGCGATCACAAGTCAGGAGAAGACAGGAGTAACAATCTCTGCAATCACTGACTGAATTTGACTACACTGACAATGAGATATAAACAAATGCATTTCTTTGCAGTAATAATAAGTTTCAAGGAAAGAAGTAAGATTTAGGCGAACTTTGAAAAACTGACTGAAAACCATTGAAGCTGAAAACTAGACTTGCGCTTGCTGCCTGATGAAATACACGAATCAGACAAAAATATAGTAGGAGATGAGAAATCTAAATCATAAAAGTATAATAATCATAAGAATCTTGAAGTCGTTACCAGGTTTTATGATTAGGAACAATAGTGATCAGGGAAGACATTTTTTAGCGTTAGTGGTAATAACATTGCGCAATTATTCTATGTAATTTAGATTAATTCAATGAAAAATGTTCGCACTTGTTTTTCATTAAGTAATAATTAATCCTTAAACATGTACAGATAATAGTACTAAGATATCATACAAAGGTAACAATTGTTGTCATAAAGTAAATATTAATCACTAAAACATAGTACAGAAATATAGTACTAGATTCATTACAAGAGAACATATCAAACGACTCGATGTAAAGTATATTTATTTACAATGTTGGCACATTTGTATGAATAGTTCAGCAGTAGTTTAAGCCTTTACTTACGTGATATACTATAAGTAACTAAATAGACTTTAACACCTCTTGAACTCAGTGCCACACCTCAGACACTAAAGTCATAGGTACAAAATTGATGAAAAAATTGCTGACGTAATGTATACTTGACTGAAAATTATGGGCCATTTGGCAAACAGCGTGATGCCAACCTTGTGAATTTGGAGAAAGATCTTTTAGCAATCCGACACAACATTTTAAAGCTGTTATCAAGGACTCATTGCCTACTAAAAATCGGGGGTAATGGCCAACTTTTCAGTACTTGGAGCGCACATTGGAAGGCCCATTTTGCGTATTGAAGGTGATAAGTCATTACAGTCATGGTCGTTTAGTATTTTCAGATGGAACTTCCTTGAGCCTGAAACAAATGGAATGGACCCATCAAGTTACTAACAACATGAATAATGAAAGGATTTAATGGCCAACTTCTAGGTAGTCCAACCGGCCATTTTTTCATATACCATTTTGATTGTTATATTAAATTCACATTACCGCAAGGCGAAGAACGATGTACACACACTCTGCGAGTCTAATACATATAGAATACTCTTTAAAAGATGAATAATTAGAACCAGAAGGAAAAACAGTAGTGTGAGTTAATCCAAAAATTTGTTCTATTGGCTTGCTCGTCAGTCCTCCGTACCGATCACTAGCCAAACGAACATTGAAGTAACTTTGCGACCTGATGCCCTGTTGTAATCAAACTTAGGTTTGCACCAGATACTACTACACAGGACCCCTTGTCATTATTGGATTCACGAAAGGATCTTGATAT
>JZLH01S0147745.1:46272-65301 GCA_001188425.1 Eucidaris tribuloides | reverse complement strand
GCCCGTTGCATAAAACTTTAACCGGAGAAAAACTCCGGTTATTTTAACCGGAGTTTTTCTCCTATGGGAAAATGCATGATAAAATTACACTAACCGGAGTTTTCATATTTAACCAGAGAAATTTCTCCGGTTAAAGTTTTATGCAACGGGCCCCTGGAAATTCAAAGAATTGCAGTGAAAATATATAAAAATACTATTTAACATACACAATTGTCAAATTTTGGATTTTTTTCACTTTTGCCCCCCCCCTCCGAAACATAGATCGACGCCCCTGCACACACACACACACACACACACACACACACACACACACACACACACACACATACACATACACACACACACACACACACACACACACACACACACACACACACACACACACACACACACACACACACACACACACACACACACACACACACACACACACACACACACACACACACACACACACACACACACACACACACACACACACACAAACACACACAGCTCATTTAGAGTGTATTAAACCACCACGTGCGGAACTGCGGTATATATCACGAACTCATGATGCCATTTATTGCAACATTCTAGTTTTCCCCAAAAATGGAAGAGTATATTCACGTGTTTTGCGTGTATCTTTGATAAGACTAGTGTGGTAAAGAGCACCTTTTGATTTTGTTTGAGTGTATATTACAGATATACTTTGTTGTTGTTTCAAATATAAATCTATAGGCAGGTGAAATTATGCATATGATCGACTCAAATTAAAGCCCACTTAAGAAGGAAATAAACCCTGGAAATGGAACAAAGTGAGTCGGTTATTACAGGAATCTTGATGGAGACAGATTTATCCTACTCATATTAACTAATATTAGGTTCGGTATTCCAAGAACTATTTAAATATTGATGGACAGAAAAGCACAGTTCCATCACATTTCATCAAAATTAAGACCTGAAAATAGATCATCCATTGTATTTGATCAAATTACTGTATACTTTATTGATAGCTGACAATGATAACTCCCGATTATATTTATAGAAATTTATAATCTGTTTAGGAATAAGTACGCAAAATGTTGGATATGGATACTGAAACTATGCAAAGACTTGTCAATGGAGCTGTATTAAATTAATATGATAATTATAAGAATTTTTGTCTGCGGTTTCAGACAGTGACGTACCGTACAGTGGATTCAATATTCTACTGCAAAGGTCTTCGAAATCTGGGTTATGCGATTATAACACTTTCGTTTTACGTTATCAACATTAGCTGTTTGTAGGAAAGGCATTGAATGCAAACTTTGGGTAATGATCTATGAATTTGCAAATGAGTGTAGATCTCCGTTTCTCCAAGATCTCATTAACTCTCGTACATATTTCCGAGTTTTTTCAATCTAATTTTAAAGGCAGTGGATCTCTTTTGCATGCCTAAAAATTAACATTGTGTAAATACAATGGCATTTAGAAGAAAATGCTATCTGAGAACCTTTAGCAAAATATAGGAGCTAGAAACTCAGTTTCAGTGGAATTATAGTCACCGTTATACTCTGATTTGAATTTTTTTCTCGCGAGGAAAAAATTGCTACCATAGAACGTACACTAAACGGCTAATGTTTTGCTTTCGAATTTTTCAAATTCTAGGAAATAACTGACCCCCAAATTTCACACAGACATGCTTTTCATCAATAGCCTAAGGGCACAGGTTATCTTTTACTGGTCTGTGGGGATGTTTGCAGATGAGATCCACTGCCTTTAAGGAATCTTTTTTGTGTTTTTGTCTGATACCTCTAAGGGTAAGTGAACTTTCCAGTCAACTGTACAAAATGCTCAAGAACGGACACGCGTCGTTTCTTACAAATGAATATGGTTATGATAAAAAATATAATGCATATCGTCTTCTTTGTTGCTAATCAAATTCACGATTTGTAAAGTAGAGCAAAGACAAACAATAAACAACAGCAACAATTAAAGTAACAACAAACTAAGTCCCCTTTCCCATTGTTCTCTTCACTAAGAACTTTAATGTAACTGAATGAAAGCATTTGCGTTTGATTGGTTGTCCTTTGATACGGTATTTTCCCCGCGAGCAATTCTGTTTACAATATTCAACAATAGCGCAAAACCTTTTTGCGAATAAACTGAAAAGCAAAACAAAATGTCATCATCTGAAAAAAATGATGACTTAATAAAAGCATGAAAAAATAGCTTAAAGATTGCTTGTTTGGTAAAACAAATTCTGGATAGCAAAAGAACTTCCTGTTTACTCGAATTACCGTGACTTCATAAAAAACCCTTTTCGGGATAATTATTCCTAGTATTACGTCACCAACAAGCATAATAACATTGACATTAAGACACAATAATGCAATACATAAGTCAGGATCTGGTGTTTGTAAAGGTTTAAACAAAAATACGCAGCATTTAGATTTATCTGTTATGTAATCACAATCCATTTTGAGAATGTGCGAATATCTTACGTCTTATCACCTACAAAGAAAATTTATTATTGCAGACAAACACGAACTGCCCACTCCAAATGCTGTACAATTGATTGGTTGCATTTTTAGAAGCTCATTAAATCTTCAAGGTAACGACCAGATTTCTGTCTTTGTTTCACGGTCCCTTGATAAATGCTAACGCTCATTATGTTGCGTTAATTAAAGGGTGAGGGGCGGGGTGGAGGGAAGCAGTAGGGACGATATAAAACAAGAATCACTTCCTGTATTCGATCTAAATCATTGCAGGTGCATGGATAGTGTCAAAGTGCCAATTACGATATAAATAGTATCATCTATGACCACTGTGATCTGTGTGTGTGTGTGTGTGTGTGTGTGTGTGTGTGTTGGTGTTGTGGTGTATGTGTGTGTGTGTGTGCGTGTATGTGTGTGTGTGATGTGTGTGTGTGTGTGTAGTGTGTGTGTTAGTGTGTTGTGTGGTATGTGTGTATGTGTGTGGTGTGTGTGTATGTGTGTGGGTGTGTGTGTTGTGTGTGTGTGTGTGTTCTGTGGTGGCTTCGTGTGTGTGTGTTGTGTGTAGTGTACATGTTGTGGTTGTGTGTGAGTGTGTTGTGGTGTGAATGTATTTGCTGTGGTGTTGTGTGTGTGTTTGATGAAGTCGTGTGTTGCGGTGTTAGTGGTAAAATGTGTGTTGCGGTGTAATGTGTGTGCATTTTGTGGTAGATTATGTGTGTGTATGTGTGTATGTATGTGCGTTTGTGTTTTGGTGTAGTGTGTGTATTTTTAGGCTAGTGTATGTGTGTGTGTGTGTGTGTGTGTGTGTGTGTGTGTGTGTGTGTGTGTGTGTGTGTGTGTGTGTGTGTGTGTGTGTGTGTGGGTGTAGTGTGTATGTGTGTTGCGGTGTAATGTGTGTGCATTTTGTGGTAGTGTAGTGTGTGTGTGTGTGTGTGTGTGTGTGTGTGTGTGTGTGTGTGTGTGTGTGTGTGTGTCTGTGTGTGTGTGTGAGTGTGTGTGTGTGTGTGTAAGTATGTTATGTGTATGTGTCTGTGGCGGTTTCAACACTTTGCTAATAAAGGCGGATTAAACATTTTATCACGCACCTCTTTCCCACTGACGGAAGAAGTGTTTATTTATTACGGCCTGAGAGACCTCCCTTTACCACGGTCATTGCATGCATGAAATTCTAGATTCCAGCCTGGTCTATGTCACGTTTTTGCTTCGAGAGGTGGTGACGTACCTCTAGAGTTCCGGGGGGGGGGGGGAGTCACGGGAGACCTTTTATTAATTTGGTTGATTTGATTGATTCTGTGTGTACTGTATTTTTGCAATTTCATATTCGATACGAATGATAAATAAAAGTGCAAACACCAGCTGATGTAATCTACATTGAACATTATTACAAAATATGAGCTAAGAACTTGTCAATTTTTTTGAAGTATTGTTTACAAACATTGAAAATAAGGATCTATTTCATTAGCACATTACTAAACGTTACAGTCGTGGCATTAAAAAGTGTAAATCCCACAACGGAATGCAAAGAACTGATACCATAACCATATGCTTGAAAAAACAACAACCTTGAAGTTAAATTAACAGGCTAACATTGTGGAGCTTCAAATTAAAAAAATGTCAAACTTTGCTATCTGAGCTATATAGTAGTGTTCCAATGGACAAGTAAACACACTAGAATACAAAAGTTTGGAAATTAATGCTGCCACTGGCAAGATATCAATGAATTAACAAGTAGTACTCGGGGCGAGTAAAAATAGCCAAGATCCACACAGAGTAAGTCTATGGGAGGAAATGAGCAAGTGAATCCTGTCAACTTACGATTTTCACTTTTTTGAAGCACTAAATACTCATTTTGAAATGCAATTTTTTTCAGGACTTCATTTTTCGACCTTATCAAAGACACTTGGAGCATGGAGAATTATGTAGCTCACATTTGTTTTAACTGTGGTAAATGTTAGTCAGTGGCTTTAATGATATTATTGTAGGATAAGGAAATAGGAAAATATGGAAACGTTGAAGAAAACATAGAAATTGTCAAAATAGGTAGACTGGTATATGAAGCTAGATAATGCGAAACCTTTTAACCTTCCTGCCCAAAAATAATTTTCATTTTAAACATAAAAAAAATGTTGAACATAAAATGCATGGTACCAAGATATTTCAAATGGTTCCATTACCTATTTTATGAATCCCTACTCTAGCTTTGAAGTTGCTTAGTCATTCGATATGAAGTCAGATCTTATTTATTTATATAGACCTACGATAACAAAAATATGCTATGATAAAATAGATACCTGGCGATTGAGCGATTGATATGGCTGTTTATTCTTAACACGGTTTAGCTACACACACACACACACACACACACACACACACACACACACACACACACACACACACACACACACACACACACACACACACACACACAAACACACAGTCATACACTTTGACACATACTGATAAACACAGACACAGACACACATGCAGAGTCACACACACACACACACACAACAACTACACACACACACACACACACACACACACACACACACACACACACACACACACACACACACACACACACACAAACTCACACACACACACACACAAACACACAGTCATACACTTTGACACATACTGATAAACACAGACACAGACACACATGCAGAGTCACACACACACACACACACAAACACACACACAAACACACAGTCATACACTTTGACATATACTGATAAACACAGACACAGACACACATGCAGAGTCACACACACACACACACACACACACATACACACAAACAAACAGACACACTTTCTCTTTTTCTATCTCTTACCCCTGGAGACATATTTGTCTTATGTAGTAATCATAACTTTAATAGGATATTTATTGTGGTATGAAAATATGGTATTTTTGGGGTCACATAACAGCTCCCACAGTAATGTAGTGTTGTGAGATGAAAATAGACTTATCTGTCATGTGATCACGCTCCCCTTGTGGCAACACGTCGACCAAATATATACCAGGGTCCTTAATCCCTCAGTACAACACACGACGTGTCTAGCAGAGGCGAACCTCGACGGAAAATCATTAAAGCTAAATAATTTATGCCAGCATTTCCAGAACAAACAAGAAGAATTATCTGAAGGTAATGGAATGTTGATATTGCGATCTTAGGAACAGAATAAGATAGCACATGTGTGTTTGTATAAGGCAGTCACAGTCGTAGGTCCTCCGGGGGTACAGGCCCCGTGACAGGCGAGTTCATTAGCTTCTCCCCCGTGAAAGGAGATGTATACTGATTTCGGGGCCCTATTCATAAATCAATGTCAATTCAATGGCAGAGGCGCAGACACACGCACTCTGTATAAGGCTGGCTTAGCAACTTCACATCTAATGCAGATGACGCCTGTGCAATGGCGGCCATTTCGTTGTACGCATATCTGTGGTTTGTTATTGGCAAGATATGCCATAGATGGTTTAGTGCGAACCCTGGTGCTGAGCATATCTATCGTGTGCTTGTATATAAAAGCCTTTAACTGTATGTCGTGTGCCTACACAAAGGCCGCTAATATAATACATAATGAATGCCATTAACGGCCAATCCGTTACACACAAGTCCGGAGTTCGTTATTGGCAGGATATGCCGTGAATAGTTTGTACGAACCCTGGTGCTGGTCATTTCGTGCGTATGCAAAAGGCATATGCTGTATGACGTGTGCCTATACATAAGGCCGCTAATATGATGCGTAATAAATACAGTTAATGGCCTTTAGGCTACATATATAGGCTCACGACATACAACTTGCTCTAATTTGTTCACTATAATCCACATCACTGTACATGTATCAACATTGTTTGTTCTTTGTATAACATAACTATACGTTGAATACTGTTCCCTCCTTTCTCTCTTGAAAACGAGCGAAATTGTTCACTCTTTGAAGAGTGAATGTCAGAAAAGAGTGTTTTTCAAGTAAATAATTGTGTTTTTCACTCATTTTGAAGTGACCTCAGGGATTTTTCCGGAATTCCGAATGATGCCTGAGGTCACTACAAAATAAATGAAATTTCATCTAAGTTCACCCTAAATTCACTCTGAAAGCACTCTTTTTTTACATTTACTCCTTAAAGAGTGAACAAATGTAGATAGCCCCTGAAAGATCTATACTGAGAAAAATAAAGAAGAAAAGGTGGACTTGTCCACTGTACCGTTTAATAGAAATTTAGACGACAACAGAACAGGTGCGGCGCCCGGGGGGGGGGGGGAGGCTATTGTTTTCAAAGTAAGGAAAGTCAGGGGATTTTACTATTTTCGAAAAATTTCCCCCCACACCCTCCCTTAGATGTTGGCTGGTTGGTCGTAAATGGGTAGGATTTGCCAGTGAATTTCCCACTGATCCCCCTAAGATTTTATCCTTGTCCCACCCTGCCCCAGAGTACCCTCTACCACTGACATATCCTAGCTACATGTACGCCGCCACATTTATAGTGAAGTACCAACATGCTTACTTTAGCACTTTGTAATGAAATATGAATAGCAACACGGCTGCAATACCAGACACCCCAAATTGAATTTACATTGTGGTACGCACCGGCAATAGCACAGACGTCGTTGATCTGATTGTGCGACTAATAAGATGTACCTTACGAAAGGACCTTATAATAACTGCTATTAGAGATCTGGAACCCACATTAATAGGATCCTTGTGTCTGTCAATAAGGTATTGGAGCTGTTTTTAACTCTTTTTTCGCTCCAGACTTCTCGTCCTCCACTTCGAGGCCGTCGTTATAAACTAGCCAGGCTTCGTACCGTTTGCCCTTTACGCTAGTCGCCCGGATTGAATAACCATGTGCCATAATCCAACTTAATACACGGAAAATTGGATTTCAAAATTGAATGCTCCGCTGGTATAGGTTTGTGTAGTGTGTAACACATAGCCGAGACTGTGTCTCCCACAATAGCATTGTGGATGGATTGGTGAACTTCGGCTCTATTTTGTCGAATAGTGCCTGTGTAAATTCGACGTTTTATGTGGAAAGTATCACGTTTCAATGCATACTATAATTTCTCATGCAAGAAAAATATGTAATGCAGCTATGTATATATCCATAGTAGTTCCTAAAATCCTGGGAAATGTTTAATATTCGTAGAAATAAAGCTAGCTTTCCTGAACATCGGAGAAAATTATGCACTTTCATTATGGCTACCGTAGCTTTCATACTTTACTCTAAAGCAAAAATAATAAATGTAACGCCACACTGACAAATGAATATAAAATACACGTCTGTGTATTATTTATACACGTATTTATTCAGTTTGCACTATTGATGTAAATTATAGCATATACACCATAAATTGTGTAACACTGATAATTTTCTTGGTAAGATTACACCATTGTTTTACTCTTAAACCACATTAAACTTGTTATTACCACCTTTGTATATTGTGCCTTTTTCATCGTGTCACTGGCATGAGGATGTTACCACGTGCTCTAAGCAGACGTGCAGCGACAGTGCACTACCTTTTACGTGAAAACCACCATCTTATTCGATATGTGCACTTAAAAGAGTAACAGAAGGTCCTAAACATAATTAGAATGCTCTGATTTTATTATGAAATAAGCCAATAGTTATCAAATTGAAGTAATTTACTGAACCACCCTTCTACTTAGAGCGCACTGCTAACTCCTTTCTGCCAGCAGTGCGACGATTCTATCAAATCTCTCGATTGATTCCCATATCATGATCGATGTACATCAATACAACTGATCAGTGTCTATCGATAAAAGATCGAACTGGTAACTATGGTAACAACGTACTAGAATTCTCTATTCCGTCTGCCCGTCCGTTCGATACTGACCGTGCCTGGCCATGCTTGCGGCCCTCGTCTCGACTCGCTGCATGCCTCCCACCTTGGTCAGGTGTCAGTCGCTCTATCGATCGGGCTCGGATGTGTTTTGGACCGTCTGAAGTACCGGGTCGGGGTAGGGTATTAATCTCGCGGACGCCGTGCCCGCGCATTTTCATTATCATTAGCGTCCACCGCATATCGAAAACCACGTCCGAGTCGAACGTGTACCCGAATTTGTGCATGTACACACGTCGTGTTCAAATACACGTTGTAGTCCGCGTAGCGCGTTTCCTGCAATTGACGTGTTATGGAAAATAGATGTACGCACCTATGCTACTTGAAGTGGTAGTCCAATTGAAGAATGTGGATAAAGGAATAATATGCGCTGAAACCAGTACTGTACTTCTATTATTCCAGTTAAGTATATACTTATACATATGGCGTATATAGGCACATACACCATGTAATACAGTACATCCATTTTATGATGGTTTTCTCATAAAAAAAGCAAACAACCATCTTAAACGTTTATTTCATCTTATTTACATGAAATGAGTAGGAACCGAAAAGTGCCCATACCTTAATGAACAAAATTCTAGGTAGAAACTTAAGAAAATTATATGCATATTTGTCAATGTTGCACACTAAGAAAAAAAGGTTCAACTTTGCACCTTTAAAGGTGCAGAACAATATCACACCGGGAACACCTCAGTGCATCTTCCGGACCTTTAAGGTACTAAGTTCTACCCTTGAGGTGCAAATTTGCACCTTTAAAGTTGAAAAGTGCAAAGTTGCACCCGTAAAGGTGCTCCCAGTGTGACATTGCTAAAGGTGCAAAGTTGAACCTATTTTTGTTAGTGTTTATTTGGTCGTTGATGTAATCTACACTTCTAAGTTTGAGTAATATCGTTCAAATTTATACATTTCACTTCTTTACAGCATTCATATTACGTTTTCTTCCAAACTTCATTTCGGTAACATGGAGAAATGTGATCAAGAATCTATAGTTTCTTTCACAGACGTCGTGTGCCTAACTCTTTACCTGCCAAATGAATATTAACACGCATTCGTTGCATTGCCATTGTATTATTATCATGTATCTGTTGACCTCCCAGTGTATTGCCAATGTCATGTTTTACGCAATTCTGCACAATTATCTATTCTATGAAATTATTGCTTATTTTTAAATTAGGGTTCAGATTTTGCGCAGGATCCAACCATCTTTACAAAATTGAAACTCTGAACCCTAACATATAAAATAAGCACGAAAAACTGATCTATAATAAAATCACCTCCAACAAAACTGTTCACTATTCAGCTATAACTTTCGTTCAGTTTCCGTATTATTTCATGTATAGTTTCTGACTTATTAAATATCAAACTTGACAAGTTTTATTTTGAACACCTAGTATAAACATTGCATTATACCTGATACAGCTTTGACGCGTTTCGATTTCTGTACCGCATGGCAGCAATGGCGTTGCTTGATTCGTCTGCCGCGTCAAGCGTCATGGGCCAAAATTTAATAGACTTTGATAACTAATGTGGGGCTTTCTCTTTCAGGCCACGTGAATGCAAGTAGCGGGTTAATGAGGAAGCCATCCCGAGAAGTTTTGATTAAAAAATATTGGAGGGTTATTTGAAAAACAGATGACACCACGAGACCCTTTATATTTTATCATAATTACCGGGGCCAGTGAATTCTCGTCCACGTCGAAACCAAGTGAAACGCGTGTAACCAGTTTTTCGAGGCATCACCGTGATGAACGTATACGCGTACTGCATATTCACTCAAAAACGTGTCATTATACGCGATGAATTGGATTTGCATTATAGTGGGTGCAATAGGTGGAGTGTATTATGACCACATGCCCGACAAATTGCAAAGGGCGGTGAAGGATACCGTCAAATATCACTTGTAAAGGACGATGTAGTCAGAAATAAGCCTATAGGAGTGTTAAGAGTCAAACGCAATTTGCCTATTTTGACCATTGACCATAGACAAGGAGTGGCTTCTATAAGGTCTGGATCAGTATCCCAGAAAATGTTCGTGGAACCATGTCTTGTACGGGGCTCAAGTCTTTTAAGATCCGTGTACACAGGTTTCTTTTGAACAATGCCCATTCATAAATCGAGCATCTTATTTCCCCCATTGATTGTGGAAGTTCTGTTGAGTTGCAATAAACCATTTTGCTCTCTGGATTCTTTGTGTTTTGCTTTACCGTTGTACATGTACATATTTGCATCTTGTATAAAAAAAAACACACACACAATCTCTTGTCAATCGAGGTGCACAAATTAATAAGGGTCTCAAGTATCCGTGTATTGTATAGTTTCTGTGTTATACCAGACGCTGGCAGAGAATGACTAACATGTACATGTATAATCTTGACGAAAGTCAGTTTGGACGGTTGTCGAAGTGTCATTAAAGAGTTTGTACTTGTATTTGCAGGCTAGACAGGGAGTGAGGAAATTTGACGAAAAATTGCAGTCGTGTGCATTAAAAAGAATTAGAGATTTGCAGTATTTAATGTTATATAGAGACATAATTTGTTATAAATCGGCGTGTTTCCACACCAATTATCCGGAATTGATTGTACACGGGGAGTGAATAAATCGGTGAAAAATATAAATAGTTTGGCATCAAGGAGAAGAACCGTGACATGACAGTATTTTTATGTTATAAGGTAAAGCCTAAATATTTTTTTTTCCAAAAGGGTGTGTTACCTGTCACATCTGTGCGTCTCAGATCAAATATTTAATCATGTTCCTATATTACATGTTCCTAGTAACTAAGTCCTTTAAAGATTGTCCGTCCCTTTAACAAGCTTAAAATTTTGAATCGCTAATCACGATAATAAATTGAAGAAAATATGATGTCAGACCATCTGTGAAACTATAACATTTGGAAGCTTGCTGTATACGTAGATATTTCTGCCGTTAAATTTCAAAATGACTTTTTCGTACCACGAAAAAAGTGTTACTAGTAGTTTGTGTTACAGTTCTCATTCTGTTATTGTGTGTGAAGTCCTAAATTTTTATGAAGTACAAAATGTTAAACGATTGCTTCTGAAGAACAAATTGTGTATCATAATTTATGTTGTAATATTAAATTGTATACAGATAACTCAACAGGGCAACATTTCAACAAACAAAACTGCCAAAAACCTGAGGCACAGACTAGTAATCGGACATCGTGTATGTGCTTTATTTGAATTTTACATGACTTGTGAATTTTAAATTTTGAATATACAGCTTGCCTATCTTGCGCTGGGGTTTACTATTGTTTTGTTGGTTTTGTGGTGATCTGCAAAAAGGACGGGCTGTTTTTAAAGAGCAATTTCATCGAATCAATAAGAGTGCATGCACGTCTAAAATCATGTTACGTACACAATGTGCGTAATACGAGGACATCATTCTTCTACATGACCTTGATGAGTCGCATGTGACAATGATTTATAAACTGGATAAGTAAGGCACCGAGCTGGATTTCTTCCTAAGTCCCTTTTAACCATCTTTGCCAAACATTGACTAATGTTGCTGTATTTTATAGTAAAACATCCAAAGTGTAATTGATTACTGAAGTGAGGGAATGAATTGTAGATAAAGAAGAAACCCTCCAAAGTTGATAACATAATAAACCAAGTTTAACCAAGTTATTGATATATTGTGGCATGTCTGCCAGCTGGAGTTGCGTGATAAGCTATTTAGTATCCTAACGGTAATCCCCTCTGAAGCTCGTGGATGCTGTGCATATCTCAAATATCAGATGACAATATTGATGGCGAAAATTTAGTAATTTTTTGACGAATGTGCCAAGGTAGATCTATACCAAGAACGATTACGTGCATTCTGTTCTGGATACGTATTTCAAACTTTATAAAGTGAATGTTTATTGCAGTGGTCTGTCCTTCAAAGGAAACTTGATCTCTGATCTTAGCCACCGATTTGTCTTTCAGTAAGTTAACTGGATGTTTATCAGTTGAAGCTTTTCTGCGTGTAAGAAGTTATGTTCCTGTAGTCCCATGTAGCTTGAAACCACTCGATGGTCATTGGTATTTAAATGGGGGATGTTCGTTATTCCGAAGGTTCGTTATTCCGAAGGCTCGAAACGAACGTTCGGAGTAATGAACCTTATTTCGTTTTCGGACTAACGAACATCGAGGTATAGGCAATTTACGTGTTTCGGAATTACGAACCTTCGGAATAACGAACCTTCGGAATAACGAACCTTCGGAATAACGAACTGTAACCATTTAAATTTCCGTTGTTGTTTAAAGTTACTGTCAATGTTTTCTCCTTATAAAGATTTGTCAGACAAAGATAGACGGATCCTTTATTAGAAGTGGAAGTAATTACAATGTTCGGCTTGCTGTGGAAATGTTTGGGATAATTTCATCGTAATTAACCTGGTTTTGTTCTTGAAAATGCATCATTAAAATTTTATTATTATGATTTTTTTTTGTTTTTGTTTTTGTTTTTGTTTGTTTGTTTGTTTTGTTTTTTTTTTTTGGGGGGGGGTAGGTCTGAAATCATTACTTACGAATAAGCCAAAAGTTATTCCACTTCTGTGATTGTAATTGATGTGCATATCTTATTATTCACATACAGCCGAAGGTATATTCTTTCAAAAAACGTGACAACCACCAAGTTACATTCAAAATTGTGCTAGAACTCTGGATTGTATAGAGTTATCATAGCTTTGTAAATGTAAATGAGGTGCAATATATCATAATACCTATTGCTTTTATTTAAAATAACCATCATTGTACTTTCATAATTGTACTAACTTCAAAATAGTTTAGAGGTACACTAGCTTTGTAATTGTAATTGACGTGCAATTTATCATTATACCTAATGCTTTTACTCGTATTTCAACTGAAACACATTTAAAGGGCATTGGCATGAGTGTGATAAGTACAGAATCCTCCAAAAGCCGAATAGTTTGACACATATACCCACGTATACACCAGCTGGAGTATATCTCCTGGGTGGAAGAATTAGTGTCGAATTCGTTTGCTTGTGGAGAAACGAGCAATCGTTTACCACTAAAGAGTTCTTTTGGTGCCCTGGTAGAAATTGATCCCATACAAAACTACACAACAAATTCGCCCGTTACAATGAGTACTGATAGTGATTGTTTAAAAAGTAATAACACATGATCATGAAATTTAAACTTCAGATGCTTTGAACAGTGTGCTTGATTGTACAGTAGTTTAATCCAAAAGTAAAGTCTTTTTCCCGATCCAGCTATTTGCCTTTAATTCGTTAAGATAACCAGCTTTTTAAATTCGCCACTGTGCTCCTAACTTTATATCTTCGCTTCAGTGACAGCACTATTATCGAATTATTCGTGCATACCGATATGCGTGACTTCCTCCACCTCTCATATCCACATTCAACCAAGGGAGGAGTTCTGTGATGCATAGTTGATTGTACGGTAGATGGTTATCACATTAATGTAATTTCATCGCTTTTACCCAAATTATCTCACTACTACAAGGGACCGGTATTTCATCGTGTTGTTGGAAACTACGTATCGTAAAAAGCTCAGCTTAAGCCTTATTATTTACATCAGTTTTTTTATTACATTACATTTTCGTATTTATTTATTTATTTGTTTATTTATTTATTTATTTATTTATTTATGAATTTATTTATTTATGAATTTATATATTTATTGTTTATCAATTTGCATTATTCATTTAACATACTTATCTAATTATTTATTTAATCTTAGTTACACATTTATTAAACATACAGTATTTAAAGTAGATTATGGCCTGATCCGCAACAACTGTTTTACATAAACGTCCTGATAAGAGATAATAAATATGTATGAATTTATGCATATGATTTGTACATATAAATCTATTAATTTGTATTCGTATGCACAAATATATATGTTTACATGCATATATATGTATGAGTATATGTATAGATAAATAGATACATGTATATGCGTAGTACAAATTTTCTCATATTTGACTTCGTATTTTTCTTGTCTCTTCACTATATTATAATTATATGTAGAATTCAGCTTCCATGTTAATGCAACAAATAATGTTAGACGATTCAAAATTTTGCATGAACTGGCGAAATATATGGATTTTATTAAAGTAATATTTTTCATGTCACTGTAATTCACCGCTAACCTTACAAGGATTTGCTCCAATAACTTATATAAAATTGATCTGTGTCCTCTTTTTTCCTCCTCAAATTGGCTCTTGTGATTCTGCAACATTCCGAAGAAAAATTGTAAAGACGGGACGACATAAAAAGTACCTGCCCGTCACGAATAATACAGTGTTGCGGAGTATATAATATTACGTCTTGTGCTTCCATTTCGGGCTTAAACCCGCACGTCTGCGTATATACGCACATAGATGAATATCACGTGATGTAATGACGTCATTGACGTATACGATGCGGGCCGCGGGCATTATGCGAGGGGCACCAGGGGGTCGTAAAAACATAATATTCTTTGCGTAAGATTGATATATTTTAATATATTTTTAGACTCGCAAGTCAGAGTGGTGTAACGGAGTACATGTAGGGATCAGAGGTATTTGGTTGGATGTTGAGAAGTCTGTGGTAGAAATGCAAGGCTTTATTTTGGAAGCAACGTCTCCGTTCTTAAGATAACAATCGATCATGTGATTTTGTCGTAATATCAAAAGACAATGTATAGTGATAAGAGTATTATAACCCCCTTCGAGGTAATACATCTTGAAGACAATGCTATTGTACAGTTTGATTCGGGTTTTTTTTCATATGAATTCTTATGAGGTCATGTTACTTATATAATACACACTAAGGAAAATCAGTTCAACTGTACACTTTAAAAGGTGCAGACTAATGTCACACTGAGAGCACCTTTACGGGTGAAACTTTGCACCTTGCAGACCTTTAAAGGTGCAAAGTTGCACCTTAAAAGGTGCACCCAGTGTGAAAGGTACAAAGTTGCACCCGTAACCGTGCTCCTAGTGTGACATTGCTGAAGGTGCAAAGTTGAATCTATTTTTCTTAGTGTGTATGTACCCTAAACATGACAACAACGACTTTGTAGAAAATGTTTTCCTCAAGAAAAGTGATAATATTATTGGTTCTACGCAGTAAAAACGGCTGTTAAAATACTACACAACGGTATTTACTATATTAACTGATAAGAAATTGTTTAAAAGTTTACTCAAGTTAAAAATTGAAACAGCAATATTCATTTTTTGAATAATAAACTTGAAAAAACTAAAAATTGAACATTTCTGTTTATAACTTTAAACAGTTGTTAATCTCTTAAACAATATCTGATCACTTCATATAGTAAACAGCGTTGTATAAAATTTTAAACAGCCGTTTTTACTTTGTACGATATCAACTCATGTTTGATGATAGAGGAACAAATTATTTTGTAACTATTGAATCAAATTTTTATTTGGCTACTTGTGCATTAAGTCTATAGTTCGTTTCCTAGACTTAAATAAAAATGAGCATATAATCTACGTACGTCTTGTAACAATTATTTGGATTAACACACTATTCACATTACTCAGTATTGTTCCCCTGTGACATTATACCGTGATGCAAATTAATCAAAATTATTGTGTATTCGTGTTTATTTTATACCGGATGGATATCATTCAAATATATTCTTGTTCTATAAATGGACACAGTATTAAGTGGAAATTTCTGACTATGTCACGTCAATCAATGTTGCAATCTGAAGGTGAAATTAATTTATTTGCTGATGACCGTGATACCTTATTTTTAATTCCAGTTATTCTCTGATTGCTTATTGTTTACCACCTGTCAAACACAATGGTTCCAGTAGATGAAATGTGTATTGCATACGTTAAAAGATGTTGATTGGTTCAAAAGCATCAGCGAAATATGGCGGCTGCACAAAATGCGTACGAGGCTATTTTCTCTTTTATTATCGAGTTTCATGCTAGGTTGGCTATGCTGTAAATAATCTAAGATTACATACTTTGTCGTGAAAGAAACATGAGTGATGAGAGAATACTGATATGTTACAAATTGGCATCATCAATCACAGTAATTGCGCATTCATGTTTGACTATAACTGTTGTAAGGTATACACCTGTCCGCTATATCTGCGACAGGGCAAAATGTGAAGATGTAGAAATATTTGAGAAACATAGTTTTTGTGCTTACTTACAGGGTTTGATACTGTTTTTGCGCTTGACACTAATTACAAGAATAGCTTCCATACAATTCCAATGGAACCAGTCAAAATTACCAACAATCGATAATATATATCAAATTAGACGTATCTAGGTCACAGCTTTTAAAGATGCCCCGAACTGGTTTTGGGGTGGTAATGCACACTTCTGTAACATCGTTGATATATTTCCTGATATGCAAGAGGTATATTCCAGTTTTCATTCGGAGCATAAAAGTTGAAGTGGTAATTTTCGAAACAGAGTCGAGCGCGTATCTCCCGCAAATGTCTTCATTTCCTGTAACAAGTGAATGCCAGCGTTTCAAGACGCCGTCGGTACTCCTTTTACCCCCGTTCTCCAGAGGCGTACATAACGGGGGTTGGGGTGAGGGGGGGGGTAGGGTTATGGGAATTCATTCCCCACAATTTAAAGCAGAGTTTGGCAGTAGTAGTAGAAGTAGTAGTAGTAGTAGTAGTAGTACTAGAAGTGGTAGTAATAATAAAAGTGGCAGTAATAACAGTTGTCAAGTAGCAGCGTATTAGTAGAAATGGTACAGGTATTAAGTAGCAGTAGTAGTGACAGCAGAAGTAGTAGTAGTAGGTAGTGGTAGTAGTAGTTAGTAGTAATAATAATAATAGTAATAATAATAATAATAGTAGTAATAATAATGGATAATAATAATAACAATAATAATAGTAATAATAATAATAATAATAGTAGTAGTAATAATAATGATAGTAATAATAACAATAATAATGATAATAATGGTGGTGGTGCACGACGATGACGATGATGATGATAATAATAATAATGATGGTGGTGGTGGTTATAAATGAAGGCAATACTAGTTATTGATGTCATAAGTTATTTGCACTGTATGTATATTAATGATAATGGCGGTCGATAGGTGAAAATGCGGCTTCTCTTTATATTATACATGTCTTCCCGAGTGAACGAAGTAAATTAATACATATGATATACATTACCAATACTACCATCAGCAAACAAATGGAGGTCAGTCATGGTGGAGACCGAAGGTGAAAAGGAGGGCAAGTAACAGTGAAATTACACTTGGAAAAGGGTCAAATTGACTCAGATTTTGGTCAAATTTGACATGGAATTTGGTTAAAACTGACTCTTATCCAAGTGTGACCCCAACGGATTTCTTTTCCAAGTCAGTCTGGCCCGGAATGTTAAGGGAGCTGTCTATACCACTGCCTTGAAAGTAGGCCTCTGAAGGCGACTTGTTCGTTCGTGTTTTGTAACAGTGTCAGTGTCATCACCACTCGGAAAATATCATAGATTTTGTCGTACAGTGCAAGGTAGATCGATCAACTTTCGGTGTCAATGAGGCAATTTCCACTTCAATAAAAATCTCCAAACAGGTGTACTCCATGAACGTGAAGAAAATTCGTCTATGCACATCGATCGATGTGTATGATTCTACACGGCGGAAACTGGGGAGTTGAACTCAACACATAGAATTCTGTTGTAGCTGATATAGTGTTAAAATTAAGATTGAGTACTTGCAGAACAACACAATTTTAATATCAACTGTTTTCAAACGTTCTGTGAACAGATGGTATTCTGAAAATGTCACTATAGTACAAGTGAGAATAGATGAAAGTAACAGAACACTTCCTTTATATATATATAAAAAAAAACCTTTGCACAAATCATCATCCCTACGAAGTACTAACACAAAAATCAATATGTGGGACAATGTTAATCTGTAATATTGCAACACAAGGGGACGGTGATGGAAAATCCACCTGTTTAACCTGCCAATCCTACATAACATTTGAAGTGAACTATTCCCATATATTAATGAAAATACAATATGCTTTTACCTGGAAACCAATGGAATGTGGAACTGTGATGAAAAAAAAATCCATCATCAACAAGTACTCCAGATTATCTTTAACTTACAAAACACTTTGTATTGAAAGTGTACATATTGACCCTACAAGATTTTGTTCTCATGATGAAATAAAATGAATTCGTATATTAGACACAATATGTAGTGTCCACATTCAGCAGCAAAAAGAACGCGGAGCATGTACACTGTACCGCCGTCATATTATTAATAGAATTCATTCTATGGATTTCCGTAAAAGTCTTCTTTTCCAAGTGCCCTAAATCTTATATTTATCCTTCGCTCCCTTGGTAAGCCCCTTGTTTTTCGTCACATTGGGGCCGCTATACTTGCATAAGGACCTGGGAAAATCTATAAACAGTACCGCGTGCAACGTGAAAGTGTCGTCTGTTGTAACTAACGATAGTCCTACGTATATTCACAGCTGATGAAGAATGAATATAACGCATTTAGATGGATCTGTCTTTTTTAACGTTAAAGGCTGCGTTTTTGATTGAAAGTGTACCTGTATTTCAAAGACAGTATTTAACGATGTGGAGGTTCAAACTTTGATATCTGAACTGCATAATAGTAAGCAAATGGACGAATAACCACCTAAAAATGAATCTCTCTGAAAAGTTGTCAAGGTATGGTGCCTCTAGTAACACGTGGATAATCGTCATA
>JZLH01S0147745.1:32766-46222 GCA_001188425.1 Eucidaris tribuloides | reverse complement strand
GTACACGGCGGAAACTGGGGAGTTGAACTCAACACATAGAATTCTGTTGTAGCTGATATAGTGTTTAAAATTAAGATTGAGTACTTGCAGAACAACACAATTTTAATATCAACTGTTTTCAAACGTTCTGTGAACAGATGGTACTCTGAAAATGTCACTATAGTACAAGTGAGAATAGATGAAAATAACAGAACACTTCCTTTATATATATAAAAAAACCCTTTGCACAAATCATCACCCCTACGAAGTACTAACACAAAAATCAATATGTGGGACAATGTCAATCTGTAATATTGCAACACAAGGGGACGGTGATGGAAAATCCACCTGTTTAACCTGCCAATCCTACATAACATTTGAAGTGAACTATTCCCATATATTAATGAAAATACAATATGCTTTTACCTGGAAACCAACGGAATATGGAACTGTGATGAAAAAAAAATCCATCATCAACAAGTACTCCAGATTATATTTAACTTACAAAACACTTTGCGTTGAAAGTGTACATATTGAACCTTCAAGATTTTGTTCTCATGATAAAATAAAATGAATTCGTATATTAGACACAATATGTAGTGTCCACATTCAGCAGCAAAAAGAGCGTGGAGCATGTACGTTGTACCTCAGTCATATTATTAATAGAATTCATTCCATGGATTTTCGTAAAAGTCTTCTTTTCCAAGTGCCCTAAATCTTATATTTATCCTTCGCTCCCTTGGTAAGCCCCTTGTTTTTCGTCACATTGGGGCCGCTATACTCGCATAAGGACCTGGGAAAATCTATAAACAGTACCGCGTGCAACGTGAACGTGTCGTCTGTTGTAACTAACGATAGTCCTACGTATATTCACAGCTGATGAAGAATGAATATAATGCATTTAGATGGATCTGTCTTTTTTAACGTTAAAGGCTGCGTTTTTGATTGAAAGTGTACCTGTATTTCAAAGACAGTATTTAACGATGTGGAGGTTCAAACTTTGATATCCGAACTGCATAATAGTAAGCAAATGGACGAATAACCACCTAAAAATAAATCTCTCTGGAAAGTTGTAAAGGTATGGTGCCTCTAGTAACACGTGGATAATCATTATTACGTAAACTGTGCATCTTCCCAACTCTCAATTGTATAAATACAACAGTCTGAGGGGGAAATAGACAATTAAAAACTGGATGTTTGCATGTATATTTTCGAGTCGTTTCAAGCAATGAATTATTGTTTTAATGTACTTTTTTCACAGATTGACACTCTTACTCCTATTAGAATCACTTACAGAATGGGGGATTTTGTAACCCATAAAAGAGAGAACATTGTTAAATTATGCCTTTAACACCATTTTGGGGGAGAGGGTGGGGGCGGGAGTGGGGTTAAACACACACATGCGCGTAGAAGACCTTTGGTGTCGGTTACAGTACGACAGACCGAGCGTCTGATACATCGATTATTGATTGGGTTCGATAGACCGATTATCAAAAAGGGCCCGTAGAAAATATATAATAATATATAATACTTTTCAATGATCGGTTTATCGGACCCTCAGTATATACAGCTCCCCCCCCCCTCCGTCTCATGGGTCTTCAGCCAAGTGGTATGTAATTTTATCCTCTTCATTTGTCATCTAGTTAATAAGATGTCTCTGTCTTCTTTTATTTAACAGTTGCCAATCCGCCGAATAATACAAGTAGAGAAAGCCCAGGTAGTCCGAGAGCCAAAATAGAAGGAAAAAGTAAGTGCATAAGTTCGTCGGTTGAGAATGAGAAAAGTATTAACGATAGACCCTGGAGACGACAAAAGGAGTTACCGCTGTGCAAACATTATGGCATTAGCGCCCCTTTCCTTCTCAAGGGTTGAGCGTTAACGCCCTTTTTATTCTCAGCTGACGTTAATTTTTTTCAGTGTATTTCCGTTGTGTGTTTATCGTGATATGTATGCTACGTAAATGTATTTTTAGCAACGTAAAAATATAGTTAGCTTTATATAAATTCTTTGTTGATTGCATTAAAGCCCAAGTTTAGTTTTGGGGATTTTTTTATTTGAAAGCTTTATGCCCAAAGGTCATATCACACCAATAACAGATTCTAAATATTTTTCGTTTTTTTTTAATTCATGAAAAAATCTCGGGGGGGGGGGGGTTCGACCGAGATTACGGAGTACCACGGAGATTTTCGACTATATTTTACATTATAGCATCTATAGGGTTAATAAGGTGTTAAGTTTATCGGATTTATACCTCATCAGAAAGAGCAGAGTTTGCTCTTTTTGATGAGGTATAACTCCGATAAACTTAACACCTTATTAACCAGAATTCAGAATTTGCTATTGTTGTGATATGACCTTTGGGCATAAAGCTTTCATATAAAAAAATTCCTCTAAACTAAACTTGGGCTTTAACATTTTGCACAAATAGGTTTTTTCCAATAAAAATTGTTTGCACGGCATTTTATTCTTCGGTTCGTAAAATTCACATTTACAAAATATTTTCTCTTTGAATGCAGTGATAAGTGTAAAAAAAAAAAAAAAACTGCTGCCCAATATTAATGTTTATGTTGCTTGTTACTTTTTAAGTTTGTAATTGTTGCCCTTTTAACATCAACATTTCATTCGGTCCTGGCGTGTTGATGTACAAGGGGGGGGGAAGGGGGGGGGGAGGTGGGGGTGGCAAGGCATGTGTTTCGTAAATGTTTGTTTGTGTTTATATGTAAGATTATTTATTTCTGTGTGCATTATATATTTTTTATGCGCAATGATTGCGAAATGAAGAACAAATGAAAGCAAATGGAAAACAAAATTGGTAGAACATTACCTAAATAACCACACCAGCCAGAATACTATTTTTTCCCCAATTTTTAGCACTATTTGTCCGAGAACATCTGAACATCATTGCCCTTTACATTGCTTTTAATGTGTGTATTTTTGTAATATTTTGTACTGTAGGGTCACATATACCTGGCTTATTAAGGTTAGATGGATTCCAATTCCTTTTCCCAATCTACAACCCACCCACCCCCTCGAACTAAAGAGCTATCAGTCTGTATGCTGACTCACCAAGTAAACCGACAAAATGAATGATGGATCAACAGGGTAGACCATGGGATACGGAAAGATGAGGAGGATTCATTTCAGTATAGTCTCTTTTTTTTACCAGTAGGTTGAGACCTGAAAAGAATATCACCGACAGAGTGATCAGTTTATTCTTCATTCTCGAAAACGATTTGCGAATTATTACGCCGTTGAGCAGATATTACTGCCGTCTTTCTTGCCGATTTACAATTATAGCAAAATCTGAACAAGGTAATTTTAGGGCACAGTGTCTCTTTTGCATGCCTAAAAATTAACATTGTGTGAATACGCTGGTATATAGAAGAAAAGGCCATTTTAGAACCTTTAGCAAAGTATGGGAGCAAAAATCAAAAACAAAAACAGTTTAAGTAGAAATATGGTGACCATTAGGCTATGATTTGAATTATTTTGTGTATAGAACAGACACTGAGCTGTCAGGTTTTTTTTGTTTCAAATTCTAGGTAATACGTAATCTTCATATTTGACTTAGACATGTGCTTCATAAATACCCTAAGGTCATAAGTGATTTTTTGGTACACTGAGGAAGAGATGCAAATGAGATTCCGTGACTTTAAATTTTTGCACTTTAAGCCAGTAACGGCAAAAATATGTTTGTACCGAAATTTATCAAATATTGCACCAGTTGTCATTGTAGATACTTTTGTTAGTTTACTTTTTCGTCGCGACGTGAAATTTACTACAGTCTGTTTAGCCTTTGTGCGTACTAGTTAACATTGGGGCTGATTTTTGTGTTTAGAATTATGTTCCAAATTCTTGTTAGGGTACACATGGTTAACCAGATTCCCAAACTTATTACATGTATTAGGTTTGTACCGTCTAAACCCTCTAAGTATATTATTTTTAAGAAAAATACCACGGAATTTTGTATATTATTTTGACTGTTTTGTGGCTTATGCTTGATAAAAAGACAGCAATATGAAATTGTAGCACATGACATTTAAAGGTATGGACAAGTCAGCTAACACCCACGTGACTATTTATAGCTGTTCGATCTTTACTTTCATTTTTAATTCATTATTAAGTAAAAAACAAAATCGCATTTAGTATTGAACCCGCTTCAACAGTACTGTAAAGCTTTTGGAAGTAAACAGTGGAATTATCCCATCAAACGCCAGATGGTGAATAAATTTAAAGTGTGAGTGAATTCATTGAATAGTTACTATGTCTATGTTGTTCAGTGAGAGCTTTTAAGTTACGTACGTTTCTTGCCATTATATGTGGTTTTTAATATTATTATTATTTTTCTGTCAGTTTATAACGATATTACAACAAGAACAGCAATAACACTTTTCGTAAATGGCTAATAAAACACTGAAATATTTTAATGGAGTGTATTTTTACTGTTTGCAAAATGTCAAACGTAATAATTGTGGGCAATTTTATTTGACAAAGTAACATTTTCATTCTTTTACCAGGACGTACATGTACTTGCGTAAATCCAGAATTCTTTTTTAGGATAAGTTAAGACTGAAATGTAAACAAATGCTAATAAAGATGGAAACATAATATCACTTAAAGTTATATAAAAAATTCTTCATTTGAATTGACTTGATATATGTACAGGAAATACAGACATTTACCAAATTCAAACGTAATTAAAACTTCAAAGAAAACAAAATCAATTATTCAACAACAAACACATTTAACTGTTTGGAAGTAAGGTGTGAAAACACTTTTTTATCAATAGTTATTTTTATACTTGAACCAAATTAAGCATTAAATTTCAATCAAGTCTACAACAACTAACAGTAAAAAAGCAATATGGATTACATGATTTGTCCAAGAAGAGAAAAAAGGTGGTATCTTTTGAATATATACATACACGTACACTTTAGCTTTCAGTGGATTTCTTTTATCCAAAAAAGTCTTTAAATGTCTTCTTTAAAGTTTATAAAGATTGAAAGTTACATGTATTTTATGTCAAAAGAGGGTTTAACACATTCTGTAGAAATGGACCTTCACAGCGTTATTCATGAAGATTAAGTAATACCTTATACTACACGATAATCAGTACTGATCATATTGCTACAATTGTGCATTCTTAACCTTTTTTTCTGAAATATACAGTCAAACTCTCAAGGTAAGAACGTGTTATTCGATGTGAAATTCATGAGTTATAAATATATCAGTCATGAATTTTCATTGATCTAAAGATGAGAAAAAAATCCAAGATTGCAGCAGTTATATTTTTAGCTTTTACCCGTTTTTGTTATCTTCTTTTTTCAACAGAAGCGGAATACAGAATAATCAAGAAAACTGATGCAAAAAGGAAATTGAAAAGACAAGACTCACAATCACTTGATGAAGAATCACTAGCGAGTATTGACTTAGAAGTTAGCGGAGCCATGCCCCCGGCTACATCGTCAGAGGGCGCTGTTTTAGCTGCCTTGCGTCTGCGCAGTCTTGTGTTAAGATTAGACAAAGAGGAATTATCGAAAAAAGATTTGAAGGATAATTTGGAATATGCAGCAAATGTGTTGGACGCTCTACGACAAGATGAAATGAGGTACGTGTTTGTTTTTTTCCTATTATATTTTTGCCAATTTGTTTTCAACATTCCCCTATTGCACCTTACGTTGTGAGAAGTGAGAGATGATAAAACACGTTAAGAAATCGTGCAAAGAGTAAATAAAAAACCCCGGAAAACGGACACACACACACACACACACACACACACATACTATCGCATCCACATAGACAGGAATACATCACTCACGAAACTCATGATGGTAGAGGTGTTACCAAATCACTGCTCGTTGAGACTTACAGATCCAAATGGCGTCCGTCCGTCCGTCGTCCGTCCCTCGTCTGTCACAAATGTTAAAGTTTACCAACAAGACTCTCTTATGACGCATAAACTTGGCACATGTTGCTGCAATGGAAACCAAACATGGGCGATAGATGCACTAGGGATACCTTCATGTTGTGGTGCTGTCGAAGGTCACATGGTGGGGTCAAAAGTCATTCAAGGTTATATGTTTAAGAGACCCTGCAAGACTCTCTTTCATAATGTTAAAGTTTACCTGCAAGACTCTCTTATGACGCATAAATTTGCAACAACCACTCCCTTTTCAACCAAACTTGGGTCATAGATGAACTCTGGGGACCATCGTGTTATAGTGGTATAGAGGTCATATTTTAAGGTGAAATGTCATCTGAAGTCATGTTACGGCTTAACTCCAAGACTCTCGTAAGAGAGAGTCTGGCACATGTTGCTGCAATGGCAACCAAATTTGAGTAATAGATGCCCTTGGGTTACATTCATGTAAACGGTGCGTTTGGAGATCTCGCAGTAAGGTCAAAGGTCATTCATTGTCATACGTCAAAATACGTCAAAGTTTACCTGCAATACTCTCTTAAGACAAAAACCTTTGTAACCGTTACTGCAATGACAACCAAGCCTAGGTCTTCACTTAGGGTACTTTCATATCATGGTGCCGTCAGAAGTCACATGTTAAGGTCAAAGGTCATTTGGGGTTAGATCTTAAAAGTTTACCAGCAAGACTCTTTTATCACACCAAACTTGGGTTAAGGGTAAACTTGAGGAAACCTTTGTTTTATTTAGTTACTGGTGGGCGAGATACAATCTGACCATTGCCTTTTTTTGTAAATAGAAAACATCCTAAAAAAAATAATAATCAAAAAATAACGTCATAATTTGTTTCTTGTTTTATGATGTTTTTGAATTATGACGTGCTCAATTTTGAGTGACAACATTTTAATGGCAGGGCTTTTAAAAACAATTTCAGCGCACCTGTAATAATTTAAAAATCATCAAAATCCATTAGTGAATTTACGACAATTCGAATTACAGCTGAAGATCCACAGCTGTTGTCATATCAAGGTGTATTCATGAAACGATTTAAAAAATATGTTCTTGAAACTACGTTTTAACCTGTCGGAAACTAGACACGAGATATCTCGTCGCGAGCTCTATGGGACATGCGTGTTAAAGCAAAATCAAACCGTCTGCATCAGATTAAAGAATACCATATATTGTGATATGCATCTGACACCCTGACAAGGTACTGTATTCCATAAACGCAGAAACTTGAGTTTCATTTCAATTTTAAATTAATATGAATTGAAATAAAATGGATTAATTACTACATAAACTTGGGGCACATTCTTATATCTTATTTGTTGCTTTTGATAAGTTTGATAAATCATATAACATGAGTTTTATCTCTTAAAACACTTGAACGAAATCGTGGAATACGTAGTATCAATCATGATTGGTCTACCCGATTGTGTTTGTGTTTATGTTCAGTTACAGTTACCTATCTCTGATAAAATTCAGCACTGTCACCTGTATAGCAATGTGATATAAATCATACAACGACCATTAAGGCGCACTCATACGTATTTGGAACTGATTTAGCATGAATGTGTGTTTATTGTGGAGTAATATATTGCAGATTAATGGATTGAAAAATTCTGCAGCAGATGTTTGGCAATTTCTTAAGCGAAGCGCGTATATTCTCGACTGACTCGATAGCAGTAAAATGGTGCAAAAAGTAATGATTTATTGCTCATATTCCCCTGAAAGCTTTCCAACAATGGCTATTAATAATCGTATGTCTGACAGAAGTCTGGCGTCTGTTTTGGAATCATTTTTGTACAGTCTGGCACAGATGAAAGGGGTTGAACTTCTCCAAATCACGGTTTCATGTTTAGTTGCGATGGCACATGCCTTCATATGAACTCACTCTAATGGGTAACATTCACTTAACAATAACTCAGTGGAGATTGGTTTGTTTGTACTATATGAGATCATGTATTCAACTTTTCACAAAATAATGCACGGTCATGCGTGCTTTAGTTGAAAAGTTCAAAGAACCACAGGCCCAGTGTTACAGGAGAATGAAATCAGAAAAAGTATTTGCTTTCATAAACTGCAGAACACAATGAAAAATAAAACAATGAAAGTGAGAGCAGATAGGCTGGCCCAGTTAAGAGGTATACGTTTCAAAGTTTAATCCTTGTTATGAGGATTCTGCAACTGAATTTGTATGCAGATTTTCACTAACATGTTTCATTCTTCGTTAGAAAAAAAAATCAAAATTCTCTTTGCTTGCTATTTAAATGTATAAATATGCAATGGCAACAATTATTCTGGAAGCTTTTCTAAAAGAATTAGGTGACTGCTTAAATATAATTAAGTACTTGCAGAACAACATAATTTTCATATCAATTGTTTGTTTTCAAACAGTCTGTGAACAGACTTAATTCTGAAAAATGTCACTATAGTACAGGAGAGAGTAGTTGAAAAGCACTTCGTTATTGATAAATCTTCTGTATAAATCCACACTGCTGCCAAATTACTAACAGAGAAATCAATATGTAGGACAATGTTAAATAGTGATATTGCAAAAAAAGGGGGGGGGGTACGGACGTGGTAACTTCACCTGTTAAGCTACCTATCCTACTACTATTCATTACATTTGAAGTGAATTGGTCTCACATTATAATGCAAATGTAATATAATTTCACCCAGAAACCCATGAAATGTGGAATTTTGATGAAAGATTTTTCCATCATCAACCAGTACTCTAGATCGTCTTCAACAGATGTTTACAAAAATTAAAATAAGTGATAATTTATGTACAAATCTAAAAAAAGAATCCACTAACTTCAATGTATAAACAAGAATGTGACCAGTATTTGGTATGCGTTCTATATATAAAACCCAATGTCATCGATTGCATCCCTCGAGAGAACAGAAGTGTAATTAACTGGAACACGCTTTGAATAATTACTGCAACAAACTATTAGTATAAATAAAAGACTACCTAACGACCCCGGCGCTAGGATTAAACAAATTAGGGAAACGTTCCATCAATAGGGCAATAGTAGTTACTATTTTCCGGCGTACACATATATACACGACAGGCGCTGTATTATCGGCATTGACGGCCGATTGCTGTAATTCGCGAGGCAATTGATATGGGGAGAGGGTGAGAAGGTTGGCGCCTGAGTAACAGTCCACCCTTCACATGCAAATGAGCCCTGCTTTATTGAGATGGTTCATCCTCGCGTAGGGTACAATATCAGCTCTGTGACTGTATAGTGAATACACATTTCGTGGCAGATAATCGATGGTTCGCTTATTGATGCATATATACATGTATATAATTCACTGAAAATGATTTCGCCTAACACTTACAGAGTCACACACAAGGTGTTACACATACGCCACACACAACACACACACACACACACACACACACACACACACACACACACACACACACACACACACACACACACACACACACACACACACACACACACACACACACACACACACACACACACACACACACATACATGTCACTTACAAACACTTAAGCACACACAAACATTCATGGATTCACTGTACATACAGACAGACCGGAAGCCACAGAAACACACAGACACAGACAAAAGATTGTTAACAGCACAGTAAGGATAAATAAAGTTTCATATATAATGCACAAATAAACAACGGTAAATATAATATGATATATTTATGTATGTATGTATATGTATGTGTGTATGTATGTATATGTGTGTATGTATGTATGTATGTGTGTGTATGTGTGTGTGTGTGTGTGTGAATGTGTGTATGTATGTGCATGTGCGTGTGTGTATGTGTGTAGGTGTGTATGCGCGTGTGTGCGTGTGTGTGTTTATGATAAATTTGTGTTTATGTGTGTAAATGTATGTGTATGTTTGTAGGTGTATGTGTATGTATGTGTGTGTGTGTGTATAGGTGTGTATGTGTGTGTGTATGTGTGTGTGTGTGTGTGTGTGTGTGTTTGTGTGTATGTATGTGCGTGAGTGTTAGTGAATGGTAGCAAAGTGTGTATGTGTGTGTGTGTGTGTGTGTGTGTGTTTGTGTGTATGTATGTGCGTGAGTGTTAGTGAATGGTAGCAAAGATACCTTGTATAAGCTCCGAAAGGAAAAAAATACTGGAGTATACTTTTCGATTTACTGTTTTGTTCCCTGTTTTCGCTTGTGTCTTTCATTCTGTCATTTAATCCTTATGCCAGAGATGGCACTCTTCTATTCCGTATCAATGAGGTACCTTTAAAACAACACAGAATGAAGTTGTTTGTTCGACTTAAATCATATCAAAGCGCCATGTGCTCGGCAGAGGAAAGTTACGTCGAGGTCATCGTTACGCCTCTTACGTGGCAAAATTAATCAAATTCTCTCAAACATTTAACTGCTCGACAGTCGACATATTGTGAACTAGAACCATTCGGATTATTTTTTGAAAATAATGACCTACTTCTGAATTTCTCATAAGGTGATCTATAATTTATACACAGCTTCGAAACTCGTTCGATGTGCACTCTAGGTGAATTAGACTTTCACCATTCGTCCTGCATGCAGTACTCTGGCGGTGTGAGAATTGTTATTTTGTTTCGAACCCGCGCATTGTCCATGGCAGAAGATTGAACATTCAGACGACGCTAAGAACGATCCATTGGGGTACTCAATTGAAATTACGGGTGTAAAAACTATAAAGACTGGAGACTTGGGGACTAAAAAGGGGGGTGGGGTTGCTGCATGATGTATTGATGCACCTATCCATGCACGGTGAAAGTCTATCCATGCACGATATACATTCTAACAAGAAATCAAGGCAACTCTTTCAACGGTATTGGGAATCCACGCTACACTTAGAAAAAAATGCAGTTCGAACGATTTCACATGTTTCGTGGAGCGGTGAGAGGGTTATGTTTGTGTTGATTTTATTGAACCAATCATTCAAAGAGACGACATTTGAGAAAATCGGAGCTTCGCTGAAGTCGTTGACTTTTCTCTTCACACATTATAATGTTGCGTCATTGCGTGTAGCCTTTTTTCCGACTACCCATAGGTAAGAGTACACCTTTTTGGCTGTTCCTGTGTTAACCCACAGAAATGCTCTTTACTGAACTGACAAACTCGCTCGGGCAATAAGGCTACTTTGCTGATTTGATGGCCAAATCCGTTGTTTAAGCCATCTGGTCATTCTATTCTCGCTTTTCTTCTGAAAATTGGGGTGTAGTTCATATCAATTTCTTAACAACAGAAAATGCTCTTCTTTTGCGCAGAGAAATACGAGGTTATATACGCACTGGTCATGAACTACTGACCTCACGCCGCATTTTGTAGGAGCGGTGTCTATTGTTTACATTCACAATCGAACGCATAATAATAAAGGCTGCGAAGATTTCTGACTAAGAGAAAATAATGTCTGTGATTGGTTTTTGCCAATTCCGAAAAGTTAGAAAGTCAGAAAAAACGAGAAAAACGGGGATCTTCTACGAGATTTTTTTTTTACCAAAAGGGAAGTCTTTAGACTCAATTCCGCGGGTCATTACATTGAGTTTGGTCACATATTTTGATCTAACCTTAAAGAGAAACCTTTGACCTTTGGTCAATAGTATATAAAGCTAGTAGATTTGTTACAATGACAAAAATTTATCCCCCCTCCCACGGTAGGAACTTTTTGAAAATACGCATAGAAAAGACGTGGTTCTAGACATGGTAAATACGTATTTTAAACATATATTTTTGTGAAAAATTGTTAGGGATTGTAGTCAGATTTTCAAAAAGATAATAGAGAGTATGTAAAAAAAATGTGATTGGGTAGTCATACTTGTGAGGGAGGGAAACGACCGAGCGGGGGAGGGTGTACCACGGTAGGAACTTTGTGAAAATACGCATAGAAAAGACGTGATTCTAGATATTGTAAATCCATATTTTAAAGGTATGTGTTTTTTTAAATATTAGAGATTGTAGTCAGATTTTCAAAAAGATGTACAGGAAGTATGTATAGTCATACTTTCGAAGGAGTGAAAGGACCGAGCTGGGGAGAATACCCCCTCCCACGGTAGGAACTTTTTGAAAATACGCATAGAAAAGGTGGGTTTCTAGGCCAGGTAAATACATATTTTAAAGGTATATTTTTTGAAAATTATTAAAGATTGTAGTCAGATTTTCAAAAAGAGGTACAGAAAGTATGTAAAGTCATACTTTCGAAGGAGGGAAACGACCGAGCTGGGGAGGATACCCCCTCCCACGGTAGAAACTTTTTGAAAATACGCATAGAAAAGACGGGTTTCTAGGCATGATGAATACATATTTCAATGGTATATTGCACCAAGATAAGGGATCCGGTGTCATACTTGCGAGGGGGCGAAGCAACTGAGCGGGAGAGGGTGTGGGAAGGGGGATACCCCCTCCCAGGTTAGAAAAAAATTCAAAATACGTCTAGAAAAGACGTGTTTTATAGACATGGTAAATATATATTTTAAAAGTATATTGTATGAAGATTCCGGATTTCCAAAAGATGTCCAGGTGGTATGTGAAAAACTGTACTTGGGTATTCATACTTGCGAGAGAGCGGAGACGGGTATACATGGTAGCTGGGGGAACCCACGGTAAGCAATTTTTGAAAATACGCGTAGCAAGGACGTGTTTCTAAGCATAGTAAATACGTATTTTATGTATAGGTATATTTCATGAAGATTATTACCGTACAGGAATTATTGTCAGAATTTCAAGAAGGTGTATATTAAGTATGCCTATGTGATAAAATGTAAATGGTTAGTCGAGGGAGCGAAGTGACCGAGCAATGGGGGAGAAGTAGGAGGGGGATTCTCCCCTCTTACCGTAGGAAATTTTTGAAAATATGTATCAAAAAGACGTGTTTCTGGGCATGGAAAATACATATCTAAAAAAAATTATATAATCTTCTTTCTATCAAGTGTTTCTATTAAGTGTTTGCTATATCGCTTAAGTTTATTTATTAATATTTTCATTTTTTTTTTGGGGGGGGGGGGCGCTTGAGCATTTTTTTTTGGGGGGGGGGGGGGCCTCAAGACCCCAAAGCCCCACCCCGTAGAACCGCGCCTGTACGGCAGTATTCAATTAGGAGAAAGTGAAACTTTATCGACACGCGTATTCGTCATTGGTAAGGCAGTTACCATGGCATTGTATCAGAAATTATCGTCTCTTAAGAATAAATCCAGCTGAACTTGTACGGAAATGATCAGATGAGGAAGAAGCTAAATAGACTTCCTAAAATAGATAGCACTGGGTATATTTAGTAACTGGATTGCATATCTAAATATTAACCATATTGGTATAGGATGACTTAGTAAATGGAGTATTAGTGACACTGACTGGTATACGACGTACAATCACTATATATTTCAAGGCTCTGTCGAAGAAGTGGCGGTTCCAGCAAGCGTAAGCTGATTTGGACATGAAGAGGTCCACATCTTGGGGATGTGGAACTCAAGTGGTACGGGGAGGTGTGCACTTATGGGAGGTGGAAATAAAGTTTAGACATATCAACAGTTGAAAGCAGAAAAAAGGTGCAAATTTCGTTTT
>JZLH01S0147745.1:12005-32230 GCA_001188425.1 Eucidaris tribuloides | reverse complement strand
TCCTTTTTTATATTTTTGCCAATTTGTTTTCAACATTCCCCTATTGCACCTTACGTTGTGAGAAGTGAGAGATGATAAAACACGTTAAGAAATCGTGCAAAGAGTAAAAAAACCGGAAAACGGACACACACACACACACACACACACACAACACACACACACACCACACACACACACACACACACCCACCACACATACTATCGCATCCACATAGACAGGAATAATCACTTCACGAAACTCATGCATGGTAGAGTGTTACCAATCACTGCTCGTTGAGACTTACAGATCCAAATGGCGTCCGTCCGTCCGTCGTCCGTCCCTCGTCTGTCACAAATGTTAAAGTTTACCAACAAGACTCTCTTTATGACGCATAAACTTGGCACATTTTGCTGCAATGGAAACCAAACATGGGCGATAGATGCATAGGGATCTTCAATGTTGTGGTGCTGTCGAGGTCACATGGTGGGGTCAAAAGTCATTCAAGGTTATATGTTTAAGAGACCTGCAAGACTCTCTTCAAATGTTAAGTTTACCTGCAAGACTCTCTTATGACGCATAAATTTGCAACACCACTCCCTTTTCAACCAAACTTGGATCATAGATGAACTCTGGGACCATCATGTTTATAGTGGTATAGAGGTCATATTTTAAGGTGAAATGTCATCTGAAGTCATATGTTACGTGCTTAACTCCAAGACCTCTCGTAGAGAGGTCTGGCACATGTTCTGCAATGGCAACCAAATTTGAGTAATAGATGCCCTTGGGTTACATTCATGTAAACGGTGCGTTTGGAGATCTCGCAGTAAGGTCAAAGGTCATTCATTGTCATAACGTCAAAATATGTCAAAGTTTACCTGCAATACTCTCTTAAGACAAAAACCTTTGTAACCGTTACTGCAGATGACAACCAAGCCTAGGTCTTCATTAGGGTACTTTCATATCATGGTGCCGTCAGGAAGTCACATGTTAAGGTCAAAGGTCATTTGGGTTAGATCTTAAAAGTTTACCTGCAAGACTTTATTATCACACCAAACTTCGGTTAAGGGTAAACTTGAGGAAACTTTGTTTTATTTAGTTACTGTTGTGGCGAGATACAATCTGACCATTGCCTTTTTTTGTAAATAGAAAACATACCTAAAAAAAATAATAATCAAAAAATAACGTCATAATTTGTTTCTTGTTTATGATGTTTTTGAATTATGACGTGCTCAATTTTGAGTGACAACATTTAATGGCAGGGCTTTTAAAAACAATTTCAGCGCACTGTAATAATTTAAAATCATCAAATCCATTAGTGAATTTACGACAATTCGAATTACAGCCTGAAGATCCACACTGTTGTCATATCAAGTGTATTCATGAAACGATTAAAAAATATGTTCTTGAAACTACGTTTTAACCTGCTCGGAACTAGACACGAGATATCTCGTCGCGAGCTCTATGGACATGCGTGTTAAAGCAAATCAAACCGTCTGCATCAGATTAAAGAATACATATATTGTGATATGCATTGAACCCTGACAAGGTACTGTATTCATAAACGCTAAACTTGAGTTTCATTTCATTTTAAATTAATATGAATTGAAATAAAATGGATTAATTACTACATAAACTTGGGGCACATTCTTATATCTTATTTGTTGCTTTTGATAATGTTGATAAATCATATAACATGAGTTTTATCTCTTAAAACACTTGAACAAATCGTGGAATACGTAGTATCAAATCATGATTGGTCTACCCGATTGGTGGTTTTGTGTTAGGTTCAGTTACAGTTACCTATCTCTGATAATTCAGACAGCTGTCACCTGTATAGCACGATCGATATAAATCATACAACGACCATTAAGGCGCACTCATACGTATTTGGAACTGATTTAGCATGAATGTGTGTTTATTGTGGTAATATATTGCAGATTAATGGATTGAAAAATTCTTGCAGCAGATGTTTGGCAATTTCTTTAAGCGAAGCGCGTATATTCTCGACTGACTCGATAGGCAGTAAATGGTGCAAAAGTAATGATTTATTGCTCATATTCCCCTGAAAGCTTCCAACAATGGCTATTAATAATCGTATGTCTGACAGAAGTCTGGCGTCTGTTTTGGAATCATTTTTGTACAGTCTGGCACAGATGAAAAGGGTTGAACTTTCTCCAAATTCACGGTTCATGTTTAGTTGCGATGGCACATGCCTTCAATATGAACTCACTCTAATGGTAACATTCACTTAACAATAACTCAGTGGAGATTGGTTTGTTTTGTACTATATGAGATCATGTATTCAAGCTTTTCACAAAATAATGCACGGTCATGCGTGCTTTAGTTGAAAAGTTCAAAGAACCACAGGCCCAGTGTTACAGGAGGAATGAAATCAGAAAAAGTATTTGCTTTCTAAACTGAGAACACAATGAAAATAAACAATGAAAGTGAGAGCAGATAGGCTGGCCAGTTAAGAGGTATACGTTTCAAAGTTTAACCTTGTTATGAGGATTCTGCAACTGAATTTGTATGCAGATTTTCACTAACATGTTTCATTCTTCGTTAGAAAAAAAAATAAAATTCTCTTTGCTTGCTATTTAAATGTATAAATATGCAATGGCAACAATATTCTGGAAGCTTTCTAAAAGAATTAGGTGACTGCTTAATATAATTAAGTACTTGCAGAACAACATAATTTTCATATCAATTGTTTGTTTTCAAACAGTCTGTGAACAGACTTATTCTGACAAAATGTCACTATAAGTACAGGAGAGAGTAGTGAAAAGCACTTCGTTATTGATAAATCTTCTGTATAAATCCACATGCTGCCGAAATTACTAACAGAGAAATCAATATGTAGGACAATGTTAATAGTGATATGCAAAAAAGGGGGGGGGGTACGGACGATGGTAACTGTCACCTGTTAAGCTACCTATCCTACTACTATTCATTACATTTGAAGTGAATTGGTCTCACATTATAATGCAAATGTAATATAATTTCACCCAGAAACCCATGAAATTGGAATTTTGATGAAAGATTTTTCCATCATCAACCAGTACTCTAGATCGTCTTCAACAGATGTTTACAAAAATTAAAATAAGTGATAATTTATGTACAAATCTAAAAAAAGAATCACTAACTTCAATGTATAAACAAGAATGTGACCAGTATTTGGTATGCGTTCTATATATAAACCCAATGTCATCGATTGCATCCCTCGAGAGAACAGAAGTGTAATTAACTGAACACGCTTTGAATAATTACTGCAACAAACTATTAGTATAATAAAAGACTACCTAACGACCCCGGCCTAGGATTAACAAATTTAGGGAAACGTTCCATCAATAGGCAATAGTAGTTACTATTTTCCGGCGTACACATATATACACCGACAGCGCTGTATTATCGGCATTGACGGAGAATTGCTGTAATTCGCGAGGCAATTGATATGGGGAGAGGGTGAGAAGTTGGCGCTGAGTAACAGTCCACCCTTCACATGCAAATTGAGCCCTGCTTTATTGAGATGGTTCATCCTCGCGTAGGGTACATATCAGCTCTGTGACTGAATAGAGAATACACATTTCGTGCAGATAATCGATGGTTCGCTTATTGATGCATAGTATACAATGTATATATTCACTGAAAATGATTTCGCCTAAACTTACAGTGTCCACACAAGGTGTTAGCACATACGCCACACACACATCACACACACCACCACACACACACACACAACACACACCACACACACACACACACACCACACACACACACACACACACACCACACACACACACACACACACACACACATACATGTCACTTACAAACACTTAAGCCACACAAAACATTCATGATTCACTGTACATACAGACAGACCGGACAGCACAGAAACACACAGACACAGACAAAAATTGTTAACAGCACAGTAAGGATAAATAAAGTTTCATATATAATGCACAAATAAACAACGTAAATATATATGATTATATTTATGTATGTATGTATATGTATTGTGTATGTATGTATATGTGTGTATGTATGTATGTATGATGTGTGTATGTGTGTGTGTGTTGTGTGTGTGAATGGATGTGTATGTATGTGCATGTGCGTGTGTGATATGTGGTAGTGTGTATGCGCGCGTGTGCGTGTGTGTGTTTATGATAAATTTGTGTTTATGTGTGTAAATGTATGTGTATGTTTGTGTGGTATGTGTATGTATTGTGTGTGTGTGTATGTGTGTGTATGTTGTGTGTAGTGTGTGTGTGTGTGGTGTTGTGTGTGTTTGTGTGTATGTATGTGCGTTGAGTGGTTAGTGAATGGTAGCAAGATCCTTGTATAAGCTCCGAAAGGAAAAAAATACTGGAGTATACTTTTCGATTTACTGTTTGTTCCCTGTTTTCGCTTGTGTCTTTCATTCTGTCATTTAATCCTTATGCCAGAGATGCACTCTTCTATTCCGTATCAATGAGGTACCTTTAAAACAACACAGAATGAAGTTGTTGTTCACTTAATATCATATCAGCGCCATGTGCTCGGCAGAGGAAAGTTACGTCGAGGTCATCGTTAGCCTCTTACGTGGCAAAATTAATCAAATTCTCTCAAACATTTAACTGCTCGACAGTGACATATTGTGAACTAGAACCATTCGATTATTTTTTGAAATAATGACCTACCTTCTGAATTCTCATAAGTGATCTATAATTTATACACAGCTTCGAACTCGTTCGATGTGCACTCTAGTGAATTAGACTTTCACCATTCGTCCTGCATGCAGTACTCTGGCGCGTGTGAGAATTGTTATTTTGTTTCGATAGCCGCGCATTGTCCATGGCAGAAGATTGAACATTCAGACGAGCTAAGAACGATCTCATTGGGGTACTCATTGAAATTACGGGTGTAAAAACTATAAAGACTGGAGATTGGGGACTAAAAAGGGGGTGGGGTTGCTGCATGATGTATTGATGCACCTTATCCATGCACGGTGAAAGTCTATCCATGCACGATATACATTCTAACAAGAAATCAAGGCAACTCTTTCAACGGTATTGGGAATCCACGCTACACTTAGAAAAAATGCAGTTTCGAACGATTTCACATGTTTCGTGGAGCGGTGAGAGGTTATGTTTGTGTTGATTTTATTGAACCAATCATTCAAAGAGACGACATTTGAGAAAATCGGAGCTTCGCTGAAGTCGTTGACCTTTTCTCTTCAGCACATTATAATGTTGCGTCATTGCGTGTAGCCTTTTTTTCTACTACCCATAGGTAAGAGTACACCTTTTTGGCTGTTCCTGTGTTAACACCAGAAATGCTCTTTGCTGAACTGACAAACTCGCTCTCGGCAATAAGGCTACTTTGCTTGATTTGATGGCCAATCCGTTGTTTAAGCCATCTGGTCATTCTATTCTCGCTTTTTTCTGAAAATTGGGGTTAGTTCATATCAATTTCTTAACACAGAAAATGCTCTTCTTTTTGCGCAGAGAAATACGCAGGGTTATATACGCCTGGTCATGAACTAACTGACCTCACGCCGCAGTTTTGTAGGAGAGCGTGTCTATTGTTTACATTCACAATCGAAGGCATAATATAAAGGCTGCGAAGATTCTGACTAAGAGAAAAATGTCTGTGATTGGTTTTTGCCAATTCCGAAAAGTTAGAAAGTCAGAAAAACGAGAAAAACGGGATCTCTACGAGATTTTTTTTTTACCAAAAGGAAGTTTTAGACTCAATTCCGCGGGTCATTACATTGAGTTTGGTCACATATTTTGATCTAACCTTAAAGAGAAACCTTGACCTTTGTCAATAGTATATAAAGCTAGTAGATTTGTTACAATGACAAAAATTGTATCCCCCTCCACGGTAGGAACTTGAAATACGCATAGAAAAGACGGTGATTCTAGACATGGTAAATACGTTATTAAAATATATTTTTGTGAAAATTGTAGGGATTGTAGTCAGATTTTCAAAAGATATAAGAGTATGTAAAAAAATGTGATTGGGTAGTCATACTGTTGTGAGGAGGGAAACGACCGAGCGGGGAGGGGTGTACCACGGTAGGAACTTTGTGAAAATACGCATAGAAAGACGTGATTCTAGATATGTTAAATCCATATTTTAAAGGTATGTGTTTTTTTAAATATTAGAGATTGTAGTCAGATTTTCAAAAAGATGTACAGGGTATGTATAGATCATACTTCGAAGGATGCGAAAGGACCGAGCTGGGGAGAATACCCCCTCCCACGGTAAGGAACTTTTTGAAAATACGCATAGAAAAGGTGGGTTTCTAGCCAGGTAAATACATATTTTAAAGGATATTTTTGAAAATTATTAAAGATTGTAGTCAATTTTCAAAAAGAGGTACAGAAAGATATAAAGTCATACTTCGAAAGGAGGGAAAGCGACGAGCTGGGAGGATCCCCTCCCACGGTAGAAACTTTTTGAAAATAAGCATAGAAAAGACGGGTTTCTAGCATGATGAATAATATTTTCAATGGTATATTGACAAGATAAGGATCCGTGTCATACTGCGACGGGGGCGAAGCAACTGAGCGGAGGAAGGGTGTGGAAGGGGATACCCCCTCCAGGTTAGAAAAAAATCAAAATAACGTCTAGAAAAGACGTGTTTTATAGACATGGTAAATATATATTCTCCTCTCTTACCGTAGGGAATTTTTGAAAATATGTATCAAAAGACGTGTTTCTGGGCATGAAAATTACATATGCAAAAATATTATAATCTTCTTTCTATTAAGTGTTTGCTATTCGCTTAAGTTTATTTATTAATATTTTCATTTTTTTTGGGGGGGGGGCGGGGGGGGGGGGGGGCTCAAGACCCCAAGCCCCCACCCGTAGAACCGCGCCTGTACGGCAGTATTCAATTAGGAGAAAGTGAAACTTTATCGACACGCGTATTCGTCATTGGTAAGCAGTTACCATGGCATTGTCTCAGAAAATTATACTGTCTTTAAGAATAAATCCAGCTGAACTTTTATGGAAATGATCAGATGAGGAAGAAGCTAAATAGACTTCCTAAATAGATAGCACTGGGTATATTTAGTACATGGATTGCCATATCTAAATATTAACCATATTGTATAGGATGATTAGTATAGAGTATTAGTGACACTGACTGGTATAACGTACAATCACTATATATTTCCAGGCTCTATCGAAGAAGAATGGCGGTTCCAGCAAGCGTAAGCTGATTTGCGACATGAAGAGGTCCACATCTTGGGGATGTGAACTCAAGTGGTACGGGAGGGTGTGCACTTATGGGAGGTGGAAATAAAGTTAGACATATCAACAGTTGAAAGCAGAAAAAAGGTGGCAAATTCGTTTGCTTGCCAGGGACCGACCTCTTCTGCCTCTGCAGCGTGGGGGGGGGGGGTAGGGGGGGGGGGTCCTGATAACGTCCTCAACCAGTCGTGGGATTTAATGACCCAGCTTCCTTGTCCCACACACAACAAAATTATACGATCTTTCTGGGGCAAAATCATTTGGCTTTATTTTTATCGGATTCTTTTGTCATTTTTCAGTCACAACTTTATACATTTTTATCGCAAATCTTTTCGAATGTTAATGATGCCTGATCACAATCATGCAAGTGCCCGACTGATCAGAAGACCATTCGAATCCTTTTACAGTAAAGTTTTGATTAACCGATTGGAGAGTTTTCTTTCAATATAACACAAATTCTTCATAGACCCAACCTAGAGATATCTGGTCTTTTGCCTTAAAATCCCATGTCTAAAAAGACATGATGTTCTTGTCAACAAACTATATGAGTTTACATCCCTTGATTTTTTTTCGGGGGGGGGGGCATGTCAACTATTACAGTCGCGATATAAATACACTGTGGCATCTATTTTAATAACCAGAAGATGCGGCTATTATGTTTTTTTTTAACTGAAAACATGACCAGAGGGTATATTAATCCACGGAAACTATTTTTTTCACGTACTAAGCTATGGATTTAAACGCTAAATGCGTCATGGGATAGCATTAATCACCCATCATATTTTCCGTGTCGTTCATCGTTTTGTATCATTCTTATTCTGATTTACGCAAACGCATACCATCTCCTTTGCAGACCAAAAATAGTTAACGGTTTTGGAACTTATCGGTTTATTACTTTATATTGACATGAGTGCTCATTGCGAACTCTCGCAGGAATTGAAGAAGTGGAAAATTACGGATACGAATAGTACTTGAAAGTAGAGTTTTATCGAAATCAGGCCTATAGTCAAAGAGTAAATTAAAAATAAAATGGCAGAATGCTGTTGCTACAACTACATCTCAAACTAGAATTCACTTAAAGCAACTAAATGGTAGGTTTTCCTATTTCTTAGAAACGGTTACAGAGCCTGTGACTCCAAGATTTCATGTACCCTATATGTATGGGAGTCTACGTAATCTACCGTATTATACGTATATTTCATATTTTGAGATGTTATACGCGATATTCCTTACATTTAAAGTAATAGGCTAACATTTTACAGCTTCAAATATTGTCAAACTTCGGTATCTGAGCTACATAGTAATCACTTTTCCTGTCAGTCTGCTGGTGTGTTGGTCTGTTATTCTGTTAGTCTGTTACGAAAATGCTAAAACCACATGTGTGTTGTTGAGAATGGTGAGGTCAAAGGTCATCTAGGGGTAAAAAGGTCAAATGTTATGAGTTACGAAAATGTTTACGTTTTTGTTAACTTTCGCTCATTTCTTTATTTCCGCAGCAATTGTGTTTACACTTGGTACAAATTATCCTAGGGTAATACCACAATTGTACTTATGAGAATGATGGGGTCAAAGTTAATCTAGGATTCAAAAGGTCAAATGATATAAGGTCATGTGCATCATTTTTCTTAAACTTTTGTTTAACTTTCGCTCATTTCGTTGTTTCTGCATCAATTGTGTTCACACTTGGTACAAATGATGTTTGGGTAATACCACATGTGTGTTGATGAAGATGATGAGGTCAAAGGTCATGTAGGGGTCAAAAGGTCAAATGACATGAGTTACGAAAATGTTTTAAGTTTTGTTTAACTTTCGCTCATTTCGTTTTTTTTTGCATCAATTTTGTTCAAACTTGGAACAAATGATCATTGGGTATTTTCACATAAATGATACCTACAGAGGTAGCATCAAAGGTCATCTAGGGGTCAAAAGGTCATATTGCCTGTTTTATTGATTGCGAAATCAGGCGAGACTCGTGGTTTGCGAACCACGTTGTTTAAACTGTCGTCAATGTTAGCCTGTGGCTTTAAGTTTCAATTTTCACCCAGACTTACGCCAAGATAATTCCCACGCGTCTCATTTCATTTAAGTCCTTCTACGTAGTGGATTGTCAAACAAAGTCACGAATACCGCCACATACATTCACCCACGACATGTCACTTCATCCCAGGGGCGGCGACAGGGTAGAATCTTAGGAGTGGCGAAATCCGTCGCGAAAATTTTGTCTGCCAAGTTTTTCCTTTTTTTGACCAGCCAAACTAGAAGGTAAACAGCATCCGACAAGCTGGGGGCAGGGGGCCGACGACGACGAAAAGCATTATTTGCCCTCCAATCTCTCTTTTTAATCCATTTGGGATGATTTCGTTTCACCATAACACGCATTTTCCATAGACCCCTACGCGAGTTAACTGTACTTTGTCTCCAACGGATTAAATAGCTGAACTGCAAGCCAAACAGTATCCGGCAAGCAGGGGGTCGACGACGATGGAATGCACTTTTTTTTACCCGCAATTCTTTTTACCAGCCAAATTAAGATCAATGCAGGGGGAGCCGAAATTTTTCGAAAAACAGTCAAATTCTGTATTTTAGATCGCAACCGCTGATCTATATTTTTTTCCTGACATGTTTTTTAAAAACTTATAGATCAGCAGTTGCGATCTAAAATACAGAGACAGACGAATAAAATATCTTTTTCATCGCATTTTCACCTCTCTGAATAATCTCTTTCATTAATTTAATAATGTTAATAAAAATGTCCACCTTGGACTATTTAACATAACAATGTCAAAATTGTGAGCTCTGGTATTTGTTCCTTGTTCATCGTGTCAATGCCGGTAACCAGTGATAGCGTGGCAGCCCGGATAGCTGTAGATGATGGGTTTGAATCCTGGTTTATTTTTTGACATGTTTGTTAAAAACTTATAGATCAGCGGTTGCGAACTAAAATACAGAGAGATACAAATGAAAAATCTATTACAGTTCATCAAATTTTCGCCACGTCTCTGAATATTCCCTTTCCTTCATTAAAGGCAGTGGATCTCATTTGCAAACATCCCCACAGACCAGGAAAAGATATCCCATGCCCTTAAGCTATTGATGAAAGGCATGTCTGTGAAATTTGGGGGTCAGTTATTTCGTAGAATTTGAAAAATGCGAAAGAAAAACAATAACTGTTTAGTGTACGTTCTATGATAGGAATTTTTTTCTCGCGAGGAAAAAATTCAAATCAGAGTCTAACGGTCAATATAATTTCACTAAAACTGAGTTTCCAGGTCCTTTATTTTGCTAAAGGTTCCCTGATGGCATTTTCTTCTAAATGCCATTGTATTTACACTATGTTAATTTTTAAGTATGCAAAAGAGATCCACTGCCTTTAAACAGTCAAATCCCCGTCATTTTAACAACTCCGAAAATAATAAGGGCGGTCGACCCCCCCCCCCTCCGCGGCACCGCCCTTACTTCATCCTAACCATAAATAATGCACAACCACGACGTTCTTCGCATCAAGATGTATCGTGGTCGTCTTGCTGGTTTACCCCTTCGTTACGGGAAATTGAAAACATGTAAATCGAAAAGAGAGACACGTGTTGTAGATTTGATCAAGATGTCTTCAGTGGATAAGATCCTACTACATCAGGTGGTTTTTGCCTTCTTCTCCTCCTTGCACGAATTTTACTCCATTGAAGTAACATTGTGGTATTTGTCTATGTTCGTAGTGTCTGAGGTCGACATTTACATTCCGTAATCTGCTCGTTTTAAAAGCACTGCTAAAAAGACAAGTTAACATAGAGATTCAATTGACTCTTAACATGTCAAAGTCGCAGATCTGCACAAAATGATACGCATAAAGTCCATAGCCATTTAAATCCTCTGGTATGCTAAGAGTTAAAGAACAAAATGTTAAGCTTTGTTATCTGAGCTATAGTAGTGCTTAAATAGACAGATAAACATCCTATAATACAAAAGTTTAGAGAGTTATGCTGCCTCTAGCAAGATATGCATAAATGAAAATCAACCTTGGAATTGAAGGCAGGGTGTCTCTTTTGCAAGCATAAAATTTAAGATTGTGCAAATACATTGATATATAGAAGAAAATGCTATGTAAGAACCTTCAGCAAAGTGTAGGAGTTTGAAATGCAATTTTAGTGGAATTATAGTAAACATTTAACTTCAATTTTATTTTTTGTCTCGCGAGACAAAATTCTACTAGAAGTACTAGTCTATTTTCAGACAGTGCATGTAGGTCATTTTATCTCCATAGTGCCATAGTGAAATACATATTGGTTTGTACCGTGCACCTAGATGACCTTCCATTCCTTTCATGTCAGCACAACCATTGGTATTACATGTACTGTAATCAGCATGATATACCCATGGACCTACTGTGAGTCCATGATTTGGAACAGTGTACCTATATTATATACTACACAACTATTGGCTTTTCGCATATTTTTCAAAATGTAGGTAATTTCTGATATTTCACATGCAAATCCTTTATAAATAGGCCAAGGGAATAAGTAGTGTTTTGCTGTGTTATGGGAGGGTTGCAAATGAGATTCATTACCTTTAACACTGCGGTGGAGTATAAAATAGCCTAGATCTACACACAGTGGTCTATAGTCGTAAATGGGCAAAGGCACTTAGAGCATGGAGGATTATACAGGGTGGCCCAGAAAGAATGTACGGTGTGATCGCTAATTTCTTCAACATTATCGCAAAATGTCATTAATTTTTATTTCGTTGGTAGAACATTTTTTTCCAATCAATGATACCAAGATCATTGATTTGAGTAAGGTGTTTTGATTCTAGGGCATTTTCGGAGGCAATGCAATTTCCCAATTTGCCAATTTTTCAACAGCGGCGGTCATTGGAACGCGATGATTTCTGGCGTCTCAGCTTGCCATACCGGACAACGCAATGACAAAAGGGCTGGAATGCCTCGCTTTCATAAGGAAGCGATGCGAGCTATGTTCCATTGTCATCGCGTTTGTCCGGTATGCAAGCTGAGACGCCAGAATATTCTCGGCGTTCCGAATGACCGCCGCTGTTGAAAAATTCGGCCAATTTTGGGAAATTGCATTGCCTCCGAAAAATGGCCCTAGAATCAAAACGCCGTACTGAAAATCAATGATCTTGGTATCATTTGATTGAAAAAAGAATGTTCTAACCAACGAAATAAAAATTAATGACATTTTGCCGATAATGGTGAAGAAATTAGCGATTATACTCGTAGCATTCTTTCTGGGCCACCCTGTATAGCTCACATTTTTTTTTTAAACTGTGGTCATTGTTAACCTGTGCCTTTAAACAATGTTTTCAATTTTGAAAAAAATGAGTTATTTGCCATTGATTCCTCTAGCGTGGTGTAAAATTGAAACCTGAAATAGTACACTCTATAGCGGCCATTAAGTAATTGAAATGTTAAAAATTCATAAGTGATCGGTTTTAGCCAGGTATAATGTTAGCCTTCATTAATATATATCTTGGTAATGACAGCCTTCTTTGTACTCGTGCATGTATTCTTAGCCATTTATGTACTTGAACATTATTTTATATTACTGACATTAAAATTCCAGAATCGTTTTAATCAACTGTCAATAATGTGAAACATTGTCTTTGATGTTAATGATTATGATATTGATTTTTTCTCACGAATGAGCAACTTATATTTCTTTGTCGACTTCACGCTCTCATTGGGTAGATTTCTGACCCGTGTAAGTGTATAGTATAAATGCACCACAATTTATCAATTCATTAAGATAAGATTGGGTACTTGCAGAAGAACATCATCTTAATGTCAGCTACTTTCAAACCTTCTGTGAACAGATGGTATTTTGAAATTATCACTATAGTAAAGGAGAGAGTAGTTGAAAACAACAGAACACTTCGATTTTGACAAATCTGCTACACAAATCCCCACTGCTTACAAACTACTAACACAAAATCAATATGTAGGACAATGTTAATTGTTGACATACACACTTTAACATTTCAGGGGAACTTCAGTGAAAAACTTCACCTGTGCAAACTGCCAATCCCCCAACTTTTTATTGCATATGAAGTGAATTTGTCCCACATTATAATGGAAATGTGATATACTCTCACCTGGAAACCAATGAAATGTGAAATTTTGAGATTTCCCATCATCAACCAGTACTGTGTATTCTCTTTGATTGACTACTTGAATCCATGATAGTAGGTGTGATCAGGGCTGCCACTCAAAATTTTAATTTTCCCCTACGGCGCATGCGTATTTTCCCCTACGGATACCACTTTTCCCCTACGCCTAATAACCCAATTTTCCCCTAGAAAAAACACTTTTCCCATATGAAGGTACGTTTTCCCCTCCAAAATAATCTTAGTAAATGCAATATATTGATCACGATTTCTTCGACGAATATATACGGAAATTCTCTGAAATCCTTCGGTGATTTAAGAATATAAATATAACAAATCATCAAAAAAACCTACGTTTCCCATACGGAAGGTCATTTTCCACGTAGGTAACCCCTACAACCTACGGTTGGCTAAAATCCCCTTCGGTAGAGGGTTTACCTTACGAGTGGCAGCCTTGGGGTAGACAGATTGCCACCATACCGGAGTTTGCACTTTTGTTAATGAAGGGTCAATAAAATGAACCAAACCTACACAGACGTCGGGTAATTGGAAAACGGGGTCAATGTATATCAGTATATTGTCTATGGACGTTAACCCCTTTTCCAGTCACCCGACGCAGCGGTCATCACTTCCCAGAAAAACAGAGGATCGCCACAGTGTGACCTCTTCGACCACACAGTGATCACAGTGTCACACTGTGGAAATGAACCAAACCCACATATAGTGCCGCACTATGTTCACACTGTCTGCACCATGTTAACACACTGTGGACGACATAGTGTTTCCGGAAGGTAGTTGTTTTGGGCAAGTAATACTCAGAACATTTCTCACAAAAAATAGACAAAGTTCATGTTATTGACTTGACAGATTTAGCGTAATTACATTAGTTTAGTACAAATTATACCTTTGGATGAATATTTTGCCGTCTTTTCACATGTAACGAGACGTTTGGACACCATGGAACTGTACAGACACAATTTAATATCGAAGAGGTGTTTTTTTAAGCCACTCTTTGATATCTGAGCTACATTACATAATACTAATTGTAGGGACATACAAATAAACATTCTAGGAGACAAAACTTTGGAGAGTTATGCTTCCACTGCCTGGATATGCATGGACAAACTTTATCAGTGACCTCTGCATGCACCGCATGTATAACTCCTGTGTGATGTATACACCACAGTCCCTGTGAAAATGGACATGACTAAACTGGGTACTCATAGACCTTCAGTGTTTGAAAGCACTAAATGATCGTCTGGAACTACTTTTCTTTTCCAGTGCTTTATTTTTTGACCATATGAGTGGCAAAGAAATCATGAATAATTATGTAGCTCCGGTTATTCTAAATTAAACATTATTTAAGTGATGCCTTTAAGAACCACAAACGTTAAAACAAAAAAATGAGGGAGGCCACGAAAGAGAAATACAACAATTTTTTCATGGCTTTATTTTTACACCTTATCAAAGACACTTGGAGCATGGAGGATTATGTAGCTCACATTTTTTTTTAACTGTGGTAAATGTTAGCCAGTGGCTTTAAAAATAGTATTCATACGTTGATATTAAAAATGACGTTAAACCAATTCATTTTGTACCCAAAGTGGCATTGATTTACCGTGCTAATTGTAAGATCAATCTGTTGAGTATTCAATAGTCAAATTATTTGTTGCAAATGTAGGGCTTTTTGTTGGAAATAATGAATATAAGTTGAAGTGTTTAGGCATCTCACAAACCTATTTTACATTTTGCCAGTGCAAACCCACAAAAATAATATTCCGTATTAGTAGCGAAGTGGGAAGTGGGTGAATATAACGACATCGTACATGCTAAATGTGAAAGTAGATTATAATGTGAATTTTTAGCTGTAAGCACGATTCAATCTATTAGCTTATCGTTCAGACTTCGGACTCAGTTTGAATCCAGGGAGGATAATTCAGATCCAGGAGGTTCGCGAACGAGGACGTGAACGAGAACACGGTTGGACAAATTTTGAAAGATGTCCGTGTCAGACGAGCTACTAAATTTCGTATCAATTAATCTCGGGAAACTCCGATGAAGACCAAACATGCGACGGGCGTTTTCTTTTGATAAGGTTAAGTAATTCCTTCGACAGTTTTAAGTGGAGCAGAATTAGAGGGATGAGGTTTTCTTGCAACGAAGGCGGAGTGGGTTTTTGTGATCGGAGGACTCGTTCGTTACCCGATGACGTCTATAACTCATTATCTACTGTTGTCCCGATTTTCTGCGATGTTATTTGCTTTCGTCCTTATCAGAGTTGCGTCTCCTGTGTTTTGACGTGGAGATAAGATACCGGCGATGAAAACGGAAGTGGGTAGCTTCGGCGTGATCCGGGGCTTGGATAGCTAGAGATAAGAGCGGTATATTAAGTCATTGCGGCGGGAACTTGTATTTCTTTGGAAACGATTGACTGATAGTGCGGAATCCCGTGATAAACTGTGTGGCTGTTCATTTTGCGGCGATAGTTGTTTTTATCTATAAATGAATAGGTCAAAATGTTTCTTTAAACAAATGGTGTGTGTGTTTTATTGGAAATTTAATCGGTAAATTACACATTTTGCTAACTTTAAGTGAGATCGGTTGACAACTTATACGGTTACATGTTCTTGTGAGATTCTTGCTCTTGCTCGTGTTAGTTGTGATAGTAAGTATACTAGATACTAAGTAGTATACTTAAGTATATCTAATGTAAGTATTTGAGAGTATGTGTGTATGTCTCTCGCTCTGTTTCTCTCTTTCTCTGTGTGTGTGTGTATGTCCCTTTTTCTCTGTGTGTATGTGTGTTGTGTGTGTGTGTGTGTGTGTGTGTGTGTGGGTGAGTGTGTGCATGTTTGTGTGTGTAAGTGCACGTATGTGTGTGCGTGTTTATGTGTGTGTGTGTGTGTGTGTGTGTATGTTTGTGTGTGCGTGTGTTTGTCTCCATTCTACGCGCAAATTTGCCAAAGAATATACAGTTATGCCAACGAGGGGAAATTGGGCGTTGGCGTGCGAACGTGCAAAGAGACAAAATGAATGATCATCGCATACACAGAAAACGTGCCTGACATTTTTCAAGTGCAAGTCGGCCTTCGTCAATAGTGTTACAAGTTGAATAATTTACGAAGAGTGATGGAATCTCCGTAGTTTTCTTAGTATTGAACGAGACAAATTGCTACTGCACGGAAAAATAAGCCAATAATACTGATACTACTACTCATAATGTGTAGTACAGTTGAAGTAATAGTACAATACTACTTATAATATGAGTTATTCAGCTCACTGCAAAAAGGGCTTAACGTTAATGTATTGTCTATGGACTTTAATCCCTTTTTGCAGTCCACCGACGAGTTGTATAGTTAGAGTAGTAGTTTGTATAGTAGTATTATAATTATTGTTGTTTTTGTTGTTGTAACATTTCAATTACTTTCATCACTATTAGAACTATCATCAGATGTTTATCCTCCTCCTGCTATCAGTACTACTACGACAACAACAATAACAACAACTACTACTACTACTGCTACTATTACTACTACTACTACTACTACTACTACTACTACTACCAAACTACTACTACTACTACTACTACTACTACTACTACTACTACTTCTACTTCTATTTATGTTTATCCTCTAGTTATGTTTATCCTCCTCCTGCTATCAGTACTACTACGACAACAACAACAACTACTACTACTACTACTACTACTATTACTACTACTACTACTACTACTACTACTACTACTACCACTACTTCTACTACTACTACTACTACTACTACTACTACTACTACTACTACTACTACTACTACTACCACTGCCACAACTACTACAATAACAAATAAATATAAATTCTAAAAAAAACACAATTCTTCTACCACTTGACCTGATACCGTACTGTCATTCCTACGATACTTTACCATTTAACTGTAAACAGACGACACTTGAAACAAATGATTGGTCAACTGAAAGACTCTTAATTAAACATCATTCGTATAAATCCAATGATTTATTAGGTGAAATTCTAATGAATATGGAAGTGAAGGAATCTGTCTAATTTAGCTAGCAGATAAAGTTATATGATAGTTCAAACTTATAGTCATCAGCTTATTATTTTGTTGATATTTTACAATTTTATTTCATCTTATTTCATGTCATTTTATCTCAAGTCATCTCGTTATATTTTCTCTCTGCTCCATTTTATTTTATTTATTACATTTCATTTTGTTTTATATTATTGTAGTTTATTGTAGTTTATTTTGTTTTACTTTATTTTATTTCATATCAATAAATAATGAAGGTGGAGAAAACTGTCCGAAGTTTGGTCTCAGATATAGTAATATAACAGTTCAAACTTAAGTCACTAAGTTGGTATTATGTGTATTAAACTTTCATTTGATTTAATTTAACTGCACTGGTGAGAGTGTCTAAGCTTGTATTCAGGTATTCAGTTTTTACTAGATGATAGGCGAATCAGGTCCTGTCGACAAAATAGTTACGACAGTACATTCTATTTGAATTTTATCAGCCCTCATTTTCCCGAAAACTGACTTTTCGGGACCAAGGCTTTTGCGAGTGGTGAAGAGTTATGCGAATCTTTTTCGTTACGAATGATTGTAGCCCATCTTTTCTTGATAAGCTCACTTTAGGGTGTATAAATCATGAATACAATCTTCAAATGAATGTTCTCCTTCAGTATCTTTGAGCAAACTAAATATACATACTCAAAATCTCCCATATCTGCCCATGATATTTTACTGTGTAAACCCTCTACATGCCAGGCGTATAACAGACAAGGGTTCATAATTACAAGCAATCATTTTTTTTTTACTCAAATGCATGAAGTGGAATGGGCAAATTATGTATCGATGTAAAGTACGGACAATATGTTATTTTAATCCACAATCTACAGTCTATCTATTCTGTCCACAACATTTGTTACTAAACTTATTAAAATGATACAGATATGTGTACAAATTCTACAGGATTTACCGCAGTTTGGCGATTGCAGCATTTGGTCAGTACTACGGATTTTTTTTCCATATAGGCCTATCGGTTAGAATGATGTTAATCAGTGAAATTCGATGAACATGTAATGCCAGTCATTATAATCCACGCTTAATGGTGTGTAGCGTAACTGATACAGGCTCGCCTCATCACCATATTAGAGAAAATTAGAGTCAGGGAGTTTGCGTAAATTGCGCATGCGTCTTATTTGTAGTGAGGCCCGTAAGATGATATCTGAGAAAGAAGCCGACGCAATAGCTCACAACCACCATCAATATCATCGCCAGCAAACAATAAGGTGTCCCTATTCCAAGAAATTCACCGAATCCATCGACTTTCGACAATAGGAATGGTTTGAATTACAGTTTTCTTGCAGGTGTGTCAAAAGCGTAAGAAGCCCAAACCTTTTTATAGAAGTTTGAATGAAGTTGGATTCTGTAAATGGTACAATGCGCTCAAAATGAATAATTATCATTTTCCACACGTGTCACCAAATTCACATAAGAAGATGTCATCTACATTAAAAGCTCTTAACTACATATACTGAAATGAAATTCTAAATAGCAAACTGGCCAGTACAAACACTGTGTCACTTGTTTTTCACCCGTGCACGTATATGCAACACAGAACTTGAGTCATGCACAGTGGCAACCGCAGATCATAATTATGGGAGTTACAGTCAGTATGTGTAGTGTATACGGTTGACTTCCGTGTACACTGATGCAGTATATTGTCTAGCTTAATAAGTTCCATCTTAAGTGTATTGGCGGTCTCCAGCCTAAAGATGCTAATCGGTATTGCACAGGCAATTAATGTACGATTACCCACCGCTTCCAAGAAGCAAATCTCCTGGGTGTTATACCAATGGGAACCATGAAGACTCCGTGAAGCGATGACTTAAGGCTTACAGTAACGCACGAAGGCACTTATTTAGCTGACAGGGGGACATGCATGTGTATAACTCACCCATACGCACACAAACACAAACACACACAAACACACACACACACACAAACACACACACACACACACACACACACACACACACACACAAACACACACACACACACACACACACACACACACAAACACACACAACAACACACAAAAACAAGCACACACACACACAAACACACTACCAACATTGAAGAAAAGATTGACCCCTTATACACGCAGGATTTCCCATTTCGTTATCGCAATGATCTCACGCATCTTAACTATTGTAAGAAAGGTACACACTTTTTCATATTTCCATTCAATGTAAAATACAAGATATAATGTGAGCTAAATTTTCAAGTAAAACTGTGTAAAATCTATAACATAGTTTACAGGATCCGTACAATATATTTGTAGACATACTTATATAATATATCTATATACCTATAACGATAAACGAAGAATAAAAATAAATTTATTGATGTCGATTTACTATGTCTACAATTAGAATTATACGCTTGTTTATTCATTGTTAGGTTTATAGTTATCTACCTTTTACATTCATAATCACTACTTTTGAGACGGCAAGAAGCGGCAATTTTCACGACGATGTATAAGAAAAAGCTCAGAACAATTTCCTCCGGGCACTATGAGTACTCTCCAAGATATTTTCACCCGAAAGCCCCTCTTAAATTAGCATCCAGACCAGAATATTGGGAAAAAATCTTTTCATACTGCTCTCGGTTCACTGACCGATCGTCGTACAGATTCCCATGGACGTTTGGGCCACACAATATTTGAAAATGCTAATCCTTGCAGTCCGATCCGGCGTTATTCTTTGTTAATGCATTCCTTTCTTTTTCTCTGCACCGTACATGAATTCCAACTTAATAAATTCCAAGATAGATACACATCTATACATACTCCTATCAGTTTTATTAAGAGAATTT